>OY720453.1:29910123-29947623 GCA_963082715.1 Harpalus rubripes | reverse complement strand
CTAGCTGCCGCACTCCTATTGGTCGCGGAGTCACCCGCACACACACCCGCACCCGACAACCTCTTCAAAATACGCTAGTGTGATATGGGCATTACCAAGGGAAGCGGGAGGTAAAAATGGCTCGGATGCTCAGGGTTTCTATAATTAGGTTTACCCCGTTTTAAAACAATAGTTTCTGAGAGTGGGTAAAATGTCTTAACTCTCAAGTGGTAAGTGGTTAACATTTTTTTCCACCACCTACTTTTAAGCTTTTTTATCTAAATTTAAAGGTGTTATATTAGCTTCATCTACAAACACACCAAATTATATTAAAATATGGAAAATAATTCGATGGTATACTATTTTGATTCACTTTCGGCAAGAATTTTCAAATTTTTGTACTTAGGGTTTGTATACAGCTGTCGCCGTTTACCCTCCAACCCGACTTACCGTGCCGCAGTGTTTTATCACTGCGGTGCTGCCGGTTGGACTTCAGTCATTGCTACATTTATTTAAGATGTATAAGTAGCTGTATATATTTTTCTACGACAAATTACACATTGTCGGTCGATGGGAATCGAACCCATGGAACATGGTTCGGGTGACGTTCAGCTACGAGATGTGCGCTATGCCGCACAGCCACCAAGCCGATTTTTTACTTTATAATTTGAATTGAATTAAAATATTTGTCAAGGTCTTTTGTATTTGTTAAATAAATATAAATATATCGTCACCTCATATTACTCATTTCAGGGTGTTCCAAACTACGTTGTACACAGATTTCGGTAATGTTGATGAATGATGACATATTTATACCGCGCGGACGTTTACCAGGCGTAATCTCACGGGCACTCATTGATGGCTTGGAGATTGCACCATAGGTGTCACTTTTGTGCCATTTAAAACTCGAAATATTTCTTTTTGGCGCCGATTGGGATTCTTTTGTAGTCGTTCATTGGTTTTATGTGTACATTTGTTATATTTTATTTTGTAAGCAATAAAATGTGGAAAAAAGTAACAGACAGTGCAAAATTGTTGACATCGCGTGAATTCGATGATTACTCATTCGACATAAACGACATGTTATTCTTGTTTACTAACCTGTAAAATTGAAGTTTCATACTTTAAATATTATTATTACTGAGCAGATAATGTTTGTTTTATGTCAATGGTACGTGTTCCTTGAATCTGCTTAAAGTAGGTTTTTATGATTTAAACTTTAATTGCGATTAGATCTGTTTTATGTCTGCTTATAACAACTGGGTTTTGTACACCAAATGCGAGGTGTGTCTGTGTAGTACCTTTATAAAAGAAACAGTATTAAATTTAATACAGGTACATCAAAAGTGACGCGAGTGCTTTTTGGATTTGATTCAGATGGCTAAAACAAATCGGAAATTTAGGTATTAAAATTTTTTGTTTGTTCTTCGTTGAGTTATTTATAAAAAATAAATATTAACGTTTAAATTAATAAAAACGAATAATAATATGTATGGTTTAATGATCACATGAAAATTAGCAACAAATTTGGAATCACTACACTGAACTTAGAGATTCACGAACTTGGCTTGAGGCTTGAAAGCTTTGCTTTCTTTTGAAAAAGCTTGAAAAATTAAGCCAAACCTTCCGTTCAAAAAAGCTTGACCGTTTAAGATAAGCCAAGCCAAGCTTCTGTTCCATCAATCCCAAGTCAAACCAAACCTAACATTAAAAAAGCTTGAAATTTCAAGGCAAGCCAAGCCTTCGACTGTCAAGTAGTTTGGTGGAAAACAAGCTTTTTCAAGCTTTTCATAATAATCGCAGACGAGGCCGACAAAACCGTAATTTTATAGAAGTAGTTGCCTTGTACTTTTCCATTGCTTTTTGCAGTTTTGGGAATTATTTTTTAATAAAAGATAATAAATTTATTTAATACAAATTACAAGTTTTGACAATCAACATTTTTTCCAAAATTTTGAACTATGAAGCTCTTTAAAGAGAGCATGTAAAACAAAAATTATTGCCAGATTTAATATCTACGGGGTTAGTTGTATTTGTACTACCGGTTTAGCGTTATATACTTGTTTTAATAACATCCTGTATATTATACGAGTATTCGTATACCTACCGTGAAAATAAAAATAAAATAAATAAAAAGTATTATATGTGCTTGTGTAAATGAGTTCGCGCATCAGCACTGCAAAGCTTAAAATGCTTGAAAAAGCTTGAAAAGGTTTGAAGAAACTTGAGAAAGCTTGCTGAAGCTTAAAAATTAAGCCCAGACTAAAATTTTTAAAGCTTCAAATTTTCAAGCTAAGCCAAACTTTGTTTCATCAAGCCCAAGCCAAGCCTAACATTAAAAAGCTTAAATTTTCAAGCCAAGCCAAGTTTTTCTATATCAAGCCAAACTTCTTGGCTTGGAGAATCCCTTTACCGAATGAAGTAGTACATTTGGTCTTTGGTTCAAATTAAAATAGTTTTGCAATATCAGCACAGGTTTAAGTACATGAAAATGATAAAATAAAGTAACGTTATACCAGTAAAGTTCTTGATAAAATAGAACTACGAACTAAAAATTATTCATAAAAGCATAATTGGAGTAAATGAGGAATCCACTTCCTTATATTTTATAGTGAAATTTTGGTGTACGCAATTTCGACGAGGTCGAGATTTGACTGAAGATGACTCAAAACGGTTTTGACGAATGAAGGATGAAAATTTCAGTGTTTACGATTGAATTATGTATATCAAAACTACTACCTACCTAAATCAATTATTAATTTATTCAATAGTTTAAGGTTTTTGGTTAGATAGATTACATAAAAAAACTTTCTCGTATATTTTTTTAATAGGAGCAGGCAATGGTACAGTGTAACTACGCCGCCACCATAATAGCCATGTACTTTCTAGAACTATGTAATAAAATTTGTGCGCTAGCCCAAAGTACTCATAATTGAAGAATCTGGTATTAAAAGTGACAGATAGTTTGTTATTTGGATTTTTCTGTAATAAATTCATTCTTGTAGTACCTATGCATATGCATAAGTGGAAGTAATCTTTATAGTTTACCAAAAGATGAAAGAAGAAAAGAATAATACAATTTAAAGCCAAATACAAAACAAGTGTTTGTTTGCGCAGATTATTTTGAGAAAAATGAATTTTTATTTACACAAGTGTTGTAACTTATAATTAACCTTGTTTCATGCGGATTGGACTTTATAATTGTACTTTTAAAACAGAAGCACAATTAAAAATTGTGCATGGCTATGATGTTGCCATATACGTTGAGCTTTGCCCGTCTGCTCCCATTAAGCGTCATATGTCGCCTCACATAATATTTCTATATGGAAGGGATAGGTCACTACCCCTTAATTATGAGACTATTTAATGATGCGCATGAAACCGAATTCGAATCTGAATTGTCTGTTTCACAGTCTAGCACCTTATCCCATTTATCCCATTCCATTAGAGTTGACTATCTCAATCGTAGTGTCCTCGTCCTGTATTGGAGTCGTGCTGTGCTATCTCCAACCTGACTAATGCCAAGTGGATGTATCAGTCCATGTAGCATAGCGGCACATACATCACAAATCCATTCATTGAGTCTGGACACATATCAATATTTCATCAGTCGGAGGTGGCCATGGCGGCCACCGCCTGCTACGGGTCTGACTCACGCGATAAGGATGCACATGCACAGTGGTGGCGATAGAGGGAGACGTAGAATTAGGGCTGGAAAAGATTCAAATTCAATTAAATAGACAGAACTGAAACTAACAATGTTCTTGGTTTGTATATCTTTGGAATAATGGGCCGATAAACCATAATCGAAATATAACAAATTTGTATAAAAATCGTAAAATACTTGAGTAATAAGTAGTAAAGCTAAATAATTTTTTTAAACAATTCTTCAGTAAAAAGTTATAACGAATTAAACATTTTACGACCACCACAGGTGTCAATTTGATTCTATTCCACAGCGCTCTGCAAATTTTCATTACAAGATAAGCGAAAGCGATCACCATAATATACCTACTATACTCAACCTACCTGTCCGATCGATTTAAATAGTTTGTTCATTTAAAATTTTGAGCTCCGCGTTGCGATCGGTCATTGGGTTCATAGGACCAATTTTTACCTTCCGTCACCTTTAGGTAAGGAAGGTATTGTCTTTGGCCAAAAAATTCGTTGATGAGTTTTTAATCAATAAGCACGTTTTAGGGTCCTTAGAATACGAATTTACTATTTTTACGATGATGTCTGTATGTGTGTGTGTGTGTGTGTGTGTGTGTGTGTGTGTGTGTGTGTGTGTGTGTGTGTGTGTGTGTGTGTGTGTGTGTGTGTGTGTGTGTGTGTGTGTGTGTGTGTGTGTGTGTGTGTGTGTGTGTGTGTGTGTGTGTGTGTGTGTGTGTGTGTGTGTGTGTGTGTGTGTGTGTGTGTGTGTGTGTGTGTGTGTGTGTGTGTGTGTGTGTGTGTGTGTGTGTGTGTGTGTGTGTGTGTGTGTGTGTGTGTGTGTGTGTGTGTGTGTGTGTGTGTGTGTGTGTGTGTGTGTGTGTGTGTGTGTGTGTGTGTGTGTGTGTGTGTGTGTGTGTGTGTGTGTGTGTGTGTGTGTGTGTGTGTGTGTGTGTGTGTGTGTGTGTGTGTGTGTGTGTGTGTGTGTGTGTGTGTGTGTGTGTGTGTGTGTGTGTGTGTGTGTGTGTGTGTGTGTGTGTGTGTGTGTGTGTGTGTGTGTGTGTGTGTGTGTGTGTGTGTGTGTGTGTGTGTGTGTGTGTGTGTGTGTGTGTGTGTGTGTGTGTGTGTGTGTGTGTGTGTGTGTGTGTGTGTGTGTGTGTGTGTGTGTGTGTGTGTGTGTGTGTGTGTGTGTGTGTGTGTGTGTGTGTGTGTGTGTGTGTGTGTGTGTGTGTGTGTGTGTGTGTGTGTGTGTGTGTGTGTGTGTGTGTGTGTGTGTGTGTGTGTGTGTGTGTGTGTGTGTGTGTGTGTGTGTGTGTGTGTGTGTGTGTGTGTGTGTGTGTGTGTGTGTGTGTGTGTGTGTGTGTGTGTGTGTGTGTGTGTGTGTGTGTGTGTGTGTGTGTGTGTGTGTGTGTGTGTGTGTGTGTGTGTGTGTGTGTGTGTGTGTGTGTGTGTGTGTGTGTGTGTGTGTGTGTGTGTGTGTGTGTGTGTGTGTGTGTGTGTGTGTGTGTGTGTGTGTGTGTGTGTGTGTGTGTGTGTGTGTGTGTGTGTGTGTGTGTGTGTGTGTGTGTGTGTGTGTGTGTGTGTGTGTGTGTGTGTGTGTGTGTGTGTGTGTGTGTGTGTGTGTGTGTGTGTGTGTGTGTGTGTGTGTGTGTGTGTGTGTGTGTGTGTGTGTGTGTGTGTGTGTGTGTGTGTGTGTGTGTGTGTGTGTGTGTGTGTGTGTGTGTGTGTGTGTGTGTGTGTGTGTGTGTGTGTGTGTGTGTGTGTGTGTGTGTGTGTGTGTGTGTGTGTGTGTGTGTGTGTGTGTGTGTGTGTGTGTGTGTGTGTGTGTGTGTGTGTGTGTGTGTGTGTGTGTGTGTGTGTGTGTGTGTGTGTGTGTGTGTGTGTGTGTGTGTGTGTGTGTGTGTGTGTGTGTGTGTGTGTGTGTGTGTGTGTGTGTGTGTGTGTGTGTGTGTGTGTGTGTGTGTGTGTGTGTGTGTGTGTGTGTGTGTGTGTGTGTGTGTGTGTGTGTGTGTGTGTGTGTGTGTGTGTGTGTGTGTGTGTGTGTGTGTGTGTGTGTGTGTGTGTGTGTGTGTGTGTGTGTGTGTGTGTGTGTGTGTGTGTGTGTGTGTGTGTGTGTGTGTGTGTGTGTGTGTGTGTGTGTGTGTGTGTGTGTGTGTGTGTGTGTGTGTGTGTGTGTGTGTGTGTGTGTGTGTGTGTGTGTGTGTGTGTGTGTGTGTGTGTGTGTGTGTGTGTGTGTGTGTGTGTGTGTGTGTGTGTGTGTGTGTGTGTGTGTGTGTGTGTGTGTGTGTGTGTGTGTGTGTGTGTGTGTGTGTGTGTGTGTGTGTGTGTGTGTGTGTGTGTGTGTGTGTGTGTGTGTGTGTGTGTGTGTGTGTGTGTGTGTGTGTGTGTGTGTGTGTGTGTGTGTGTGTGTGTGTGTGTGTGTGTGTGTGTGTGTGTGTGTGTGTGTGTGTGTGTGTGTGTGTGTGTGTGTGTGTGTGTGTGTGTGTGTGTGTGTGTGTGTGTGTGTGTGTGTGTGTGTGTGTGTGTGTGTGTGTGTGTGTGTGTGTGTGTGTGTGTGTGTGTGTGTGTGTGTGTGTGTGTGTGTGTGTGTGTGTGTGTGTGTGTGTGTGTGTGTGTGTGTGTGTGTGTGTGTGTGTGTGTGTGTGTGTGTGTGTGTGTGTGTGTGTGTGTGTGTGTGTGTGTGTGTGTGTGTGTGTGTGTGTGTGTGTGTGTGTGTGTGTGTGTGTGTGTGTGTGTGTGTGTGTGTGTGTGTGTGTGTGTGTGTGTGTGTGTGTGTGTGTGTGTGTGTGTGTGTGTGTGTGTGTGTGTGTGTGTGTGTGTGTGTGTGTGTGTGTGTGTGTGTGTGTGTGTGTGTGTGTGTGTGTGTGTGTGTGTGTGTGTGTGTGTGTGTGTGTGTGTGTGTGTGTGTGTGTGTGTGTGTGTGTGTGTGTGTGTGTGTGTGTGTGTGTGTGTGTGTGTGTGTGTGTGTGTGTGTGTGTGTGTGTGTGTGTGTGTGTGTGTGTGTGTGTGTGTGTGTGTGTGTGTGTGTGTGTGTGTGTGTGTGTGTGTGTGTGTGTGTGTGTGTGTGTGTGTGTGTGTGTGTGTGTGTGTGTGTGTGTGTGTGTGTGTGTGTGTGTGTGTGTGTGTGTGTGTGTGTGTGTGTGTGTGTGTGTGTGTGTGTGTGTGTGTGTGTGTGTGTGTGTGTGTGTGTGTGTGTGTGTGTGTGTGTGTGTGTGTGTGTGTGTGTGTGTGTGTGTGTGTGTGTGTGTGTGTGTGTGTGTGTGTGTGTGTGTGTGTGTGTGTGTGTGTGTGTGTGTGTGTGTGTGTGTGTGTGTGTGTGTGTGTGTGTGTGTGTGTGTGTGTGTGTGTGTGTGTGTGTGTGTGTGTGTGTGTGTGTGTGTGTGTGTGTGTGTGTGTGTGTGTGTGTGTGTGTGTGTGTGTGTGTGTGTGTGTGTGTGTGTGTGTGTGTGTGTGTGTGTGTGTGTGTGTGTGTGTGTGTGTGTGTGTGTGTGTGTGTGTGTGTGTGTGTGTGTGTGTGTGTGTGTGTGTGTGTGTGTGTGTGTGTGTGTGTGTGTGTGTGTGTGTGTGTGTGTGTGTGTGTGTGTGTGTGTGTGTGTGTGTGTGTGTGTGTGTGTGTGTGTGTGTGTGTGTGTGTGTGTGTGTGTGTGTGTGTGTGTGTGTGTGTGTGTGTGTGTGTGTGTGTGTGTGTGTGTGTGTGTGTGTGTGTGTGTGTGTGTGTGTGTGTGTGTGTGTGTGTGTGTGTGTGTGTGTGTGTGTGTGTGTGTGTGTGTGTGTGTGTGTGTGTGTGTGTGTGTGTGTGTGTGTGTGTGTGTGTGTGTGTGTGTGTGTGTGTGTGTGTGTGTGTGTGTGTGTGTGTGTGTGTGTGTGTGTGTGTGTGTGTGTGTGTGTGTGTGTGTGTGTGTGTGTGTGTGTGTGTGTGTGTGTGTGTGTGTGTGTGTGTGTGTGTGTGTGTGTGTGTGTGTGTGTGTGTGTGTGTGTGTGTGTGTGTGTGTGTGTGTGTGTGTGTGTGTGTGTGTGTGTGTGTGTGTGTGTGTGTGTGTGTGTGTGTGTGTGTGTGTGTGTGTGTGTGTGTGTGTGTGTGTGTGTGTGTGTGTGTGTGTGTGTGTGTGTGTGTGCGTGTGCGTGTGCGTGTGCGTGTGCGTGTGCGTGTGCGTGTGCGTGTGCGTGTGCGTGTGCGTGTGCGTGTGCGTGTGCGTGTGCGTGTGCGTGTGCGTGTGCGTGTGCGTGTGCGTGTGCGTGTGCGTGTGCGTGTGCGTGTGCGTGTGCGTGTGCGTGTGCGTGTGCGTGTGCGTGTGCGTGTGCGTGTGCGTGTGCGTGTGCGTGCGTGCGTGCGTGCGTGCGTGCGTGCGTGCGTGCGTGCGTGCGTGCGTGCGTGCGTGCGTGCGTGCGTGCGTGCGTGCGTGCGTGCGTGTGTGGATGTGTGTGTGTGGATGTGTGTGTGTGTGTGTGTGTGTGGATGTGTGTGTGTGTGTGTGTAACAAAATTTTCGTCTGCGATAACTCTAATACTACAGTTACAAAAATGATAATTTTTTCGTATACTTCTTCGTTACATCCATATGAAGAGCTGATTAGATTTTGGTTACAATTGATCAACCGGAAGTACCATCATTTGAAGATTTTAACAGTTTTTCTTGAAAAAACTATGTTAAATATAATTTTTTCACATTTGATGTTATTATAAATATTAAAGAATATTTTATTCTCTATACGATTTGACTGCATTTTATACTTAATATTAAATGGATATAGAGTTAAAAAATTATAAAGAAATTAAATTTCATAAAGTAGCCATAGCTATGGAAACAACTACTATATTAAAAAATTCTGATTGAAAGATGTCAGTGTCAAGTGAAATTGACATAGTGTGTTTATCTTATAATTTTACTGGAAATATAGGATCTTTTGCTTTCTGTATGAAATTTGTAATGTACAAGAAATAATAATAATAAATCTTTTATTTATGCAGATACATTACACTGTATATAGAGAACGTCACAAAATAATAATTTTCTATAAGAAATTTGCATAAAATACATGCAACTGCCGGAAGGTAATGTACAAGATATAGAATATTTAATTTAGCAAGGTACTTTCCGTATGAGATTTGTACAAAATACATAGAACTGACGGAAGGTAATGTGCTGGCCATATCAGATTTTTTTATCTTCTTTTTTGAAGTGACATGTATTTATATTTAAATATATGTTTATTACCTTCCGTCACCTTTAGGTGAGGAAGATATTGTCTTTGGTAAAAAAATAGGTGGTGAATTTTTAATGAATAAATGTGTGTGTGTGCGCGCGTGCGCGTGTGCGTGTGCGTGCGTGTGTGTGTGTGTGTGTGTGTGTGTGTGTGTGTGTGTGTGATAAAATTTCCGCCTGCGATAACTCTAATACTACAAGTCTAAAAATTGTAATTCTTTCCTATTCTTCTTCGTTACATCCATATGAAGAGCTGATTAGATTTTGGTTCTAATTGGTCAATCGAAAGTACCCTCATTTAAAGATTTTAACAGTTTTTCTTGAAAAAGCGATGTAAAATATCATTTTTTCACATTTAATGTTAATTATAAATATTGAAGAATATAATATTCACTATACGATTTGACTGAATTTTATATTTCATATTAAATTGGTATAGTATAGAGTTAAAAATTAAATTTCATAAATTAGCCAGCTATGCTATAACATTGGAAGCAGCTGCTATATTAAAAAAAATTTGATTGAAAAGTGTCAGTGTCAAGTGCAATTTGTGTGTGTTTGTCGTATAATTTTGCTAGAAATATAAGATCTTTTGTTAGAAATTTTCTGTATGGAATTTATATAAAATACATACAACTGCCGGAAGGAAATGTACAAGAAATATAATTTTTTGTAAGGAACTATCTGTATGAAATTTGTACAAAATACGTAGAACTGACGGAAATTAATGTGCCGAACACATCAGATTTTTTATTTTGTTTTTGTTGTTTTAAAAAATATTTTTTGAGTGTTCACCGATAGTCATATGGTCCCAGTATGAAATTTTGCATGCGAGCTAGAAATAAGAATCGTAAAATGTCCACGGGTGGCCACGCGACACGCGATCCGAATAGAATTGAATCATAATGTCCACCGGTGGCCACATGGAGCTCGAAGTGTTAAACGTATGAATTTGTATGAGTTTCTGCTCTTGTAGTCCAGTCAATAAAGAGATTGCAGAATGCCTGGAAGGTGTCACAATTTTCGACTTCAGGGCTTTGTTTGATGTCGTTAGGACGTAAACATACTAAAAGTCTCCGGACATAGGAGGTGAGCGGGGTGCAGAAGGGGACCGAGAAGGTATCTATTTTTGGTTTTTTGCTTATATCTTGAAGACGATGCGCCTTATCAAAAAAGTCGTTATATACAAAATGAAGGCTGATAAAATTTCCTACATTTTTAAGTTTATAAGTTTTTTTGTATCTTCAACCTTTTATGAGATATCTGCTATAAAAAAACCACAAATTTTCGAAAAAAATATATTTCACCTCACGTTTTTCGTTAAACTTTTCTCTCTAGTATCTTTTCTTTAAAATGATATATACATTTTCTATCTTATCTTCAACCGAACAACAGTTATGGCAATTAGATTTTTTTGGATAAATTTTGAGTTTCCGCTGGAAGACTGTAGATTTAGTCTAGGGGTACGGGCTTTGGAAAGTGTGCGTCTATGAATTTTCTCTTCGGATTATGTTTACAAGGTTGTTAGAGATGATTTTATCTTGGTCACAAGATCTGTAGCCCGTCAGTTTCTTTCACAATAGCCGCCAAACATATAGCAGATATCTCATAAACGGTTGAAGATACAAAAAAACTTGTAAACTTAAAAATGTAGGAAATTTTATCAGCCTTCATTTTGTATATAAAACCAAAAATAGATACCTTCTCGGTTCCCCCCTGCACCCCGCTCATCTCCTATGTCTGGGGCTTTTAGTATATTTACCTACAAACAAAGCCCTAAAGTCAAAAATTGTGACACCCTCCATGCAGTCTACATCCTTCTTTTGAGCGTTCGTTGACTGGAATATTGCAGTTTTAGACAGAATATTTGGTAACCAGTTGTGATTCAAACGGTGGGTCCGAACCCTATTGACGTCAAATTAGAAACTTGAACATTATTTCCGATTTTAAAATAGATTTGTGTATGAGCCCATATCACAATAAGGAAATACGCAGCATAAATTATTATGTGGTCGAATGGCCAAGTGCGTTATGAGACCGTTTGTTTTTCTGACGGCCTGGGTTTGAATCACATAAAATATTTAAGCAGTCTCTGTGGTACAGAGTATCATTGCCGAAATCTTCAAATAAAAGCAGATTCGCACATCCAACAATGGCAATGGGCAATAATACGTGACGTTATATTTATTTATTTATGTTTACTGCGCCTGTACACTTTGTATTTTGCCTGGAAAATACGCTCTAAGGGAGTATACGACATGCAAGTATATCGTTTCTAGAAACAAGTGTTTCAATACACACATGAAGTAAATTTTGAAAATCATGAACAAGTCTTAACCATTGAATTTATACTTCGCAAACTTACGAAGTATATATTTAAATTCAAGGGTATAACAATTCTGTATTGTAACTTAGTAACCTATCTCCTGAACGAATACGAGTATTATCGAAGTCACCAAGAAATTATTTCCACAAAATGTTTTGATGGAGCATATGTGCTCTTATATTCTATATAAAGCACAATAATTAACTTTCTATGAGTGCTATCTAAAGCTTTCAAACGCAGCTTACATAAACCCATACAAATGCAAAAAAAACGAATTTAATAACCAGTTATACATATATCGCCTTTCTGTACTGTCATACTCATCAATAATACTATATCTCAACAGAGTACAGGCTGCAATCATTATAGCCGCAACCACTTTTCGTGGTCGATTTATACTAGTCCAGCTAGAATAATTTATTCGTGCGACAATCTTTGATGAATATATCTTTTGTATTGTAACTTGAGAGGGTATCTACCTACGACATTTGGTCCGCGAGTCCCCAGCTAGTGCGTGCGAGCCGACGTCTATGCGTTTCTAGAGAAATAAGCGGAGCCTACGTAGGCGATCGATAACATATAGGCGGCCCGCGGAGGCAGGCGAGGTGAGGTGGGCAGTTATGTAAACAAGGTGAAGATAAGCGTAATTACCCGCGCATAATGATGCTAGAGTATTCCGGAAATATTAGAGCCACTATATAAGTGACGTATTTGTGTGTGTGAAGAGTTACACAGTTACACAGACACGCAGTTACACAGATATGTAGTAAGAAGTTGGGAGTCAGGAGTAGCACAGCAGTATCATGGTGAGCGTATGCAGTTTAGTGTCAACTCGGGAAGTTACTGGTATACTGGGATTGCTGTGGAAATGAATACTTGGTAGTTTTGAGGAGTATTGGGAAGCTAGGTATACGGGGACAGTAACGGCGAGTGGAAGTAGATACTCGACAGTGGTGTTGAAGAGTTGTAGCATACCGAAAGTCGGTGATACTGAGGCTGTGGAAGTTAGGAGAGTTAGTCCGTCAGAAGCGGTTAGTTACATAAATATACAGACAATCGGCTAGTGAGTTGAAAAGAGTAAATTCTGTCCGGGCATTTGAATATACAGACGCTTTTGAGTTAGTTGAGTATATAGACACTATGGAGGTCACTGTGGAAGTCTGAGGTCGGACAATTAAATGTGATATAAATAAATAGTGACATAAACAGTCAAAATAAATAATCAGTAATATCGTGTAAATAAATAGTCGTGTTAATTGTTTAAATAAATAGAGTTAGTGTTTAACTAGTTAATTATATTCGCAGTCTTAAATTAGTATTTAATAATTGTTTAATATTAGTAATCGTCATTGTTATTATCTTTTAAATATTTATTTATCGTTTTAATAAACATCTATTTTAATTAATAATAATTCTTTGATTTTTACAATTCAACCAAATAAATAAAAATGTTACAGTATATAAGTATGACAATAAAGTCCAAAATTTCATATTGCACCGTTTATTTATGTGGATGAAGAGTAAAAATGAGAGATATATTAATAATTAAAATACAAGTTTATTAAACAATAAAAATTAATAAAAACAATAATATTAACGATCACTATAATTAAACAAATGTAAACACTAAATTAAGATTAAGAATATTATTAAATAATTAAACACTACGATTATTTATGTATCTATTTATTTAAACAAATAACACAACGCACTATTTATTTACACGTTATTCATTTCACTATGTATTTATATCACTCTGTAGAGTTGTTTATCGCCTTACATACCCGCTTTACATTTATCTATTCTCGAACCTTGGATACGATAATGACATCGAATACAAAAATGCGCAGTAACTAGCCCGCCGACCGGTCTAGACACGTTTCGTGGCGTTGGCAGGGTCTCGTTACACTCAGTTGCGTCGCGTGCGCGTACGCTATATTATAGACAACGAGAGACAATGTTATGAAACTACGTACTTTAAATTTTATATAAAATTAAAAAATATATTTTTGGGAAACTTGAAATTTATGTGACATAAACTATATTTTTGTAATAACTTTTAAGTACACTTCAGGAAAAATTCAATTAAGTGGAAAATATGAAATAATCTCATTCCAAAAAATTGCCCAGTTTGCCTATGCAGTCGCACAGGCCCTGTATCAAATGCAAATAAAGAATGTGTTTTATAATGTGAGACTGTATGAAGTCCTATACCTCATTCACAGCATAGACCAATAATGCTCTCCATTTCTGCAGTCATTCAACCAAAGAAAATGCCCTTCCGTCGCAGGTTCAACGTCAAGAAAGCTAACTGTGAAGTTTGTCTATCGAAATAGATAAAGCGTTACAAACCATTGAACCCACTCTTGGGCATTATGATGATTTTATTGAAATGGTGAAAAATGTGTCGAAGAAAACCATTCTAAGAGGTTGTAGGTCGGAGTTTATTCTTGGATTATGCAAAAATATTGAACAGCTGTACAATAATTATAAAGAAAAGTATGAGGTAACTCCCTTCTCAGAGGAAACAGCGCAGCTGGGTGATATTCTTACAGAATAATTAACTAAAAAGCGTAGGGAAGAATGGCAACAACTTGTAGACAACATAGACATAAAACACTCCAGTCGAATTGCCTGGAAGACAATCAAAAAGCTAAACAACGACCCAACTCATCTAAAGGAAGTACCTAAGTTTACCCCTAACCAAGTGGTCTCACAACTAATCTTAAATGGTAAAACTAGTAAGACTTGTTGTCAGAAACTGAAACGAAATCACGAGAAGGAAATGACTGAATTCAGCTGCCCTTTTACTATAAATGAACTAGAGACTGCCCTTAAAACTCTTTCGGTTGGGAATGCAGCAGGGTTAAATGACCTCCGCAATGAACAAATTCTTCATTTTGGTTCGATAACCCAACAATAGATACTTTCGCTATGTAACAAATGTATGGAATTTAACAACATTACTAAAGTATAAAGGAAGAGCAATATAATCGCCATACCTAAACCTGGCAAACTATTTGATGATCCGAAAAACTACAGACCAATCGCTCTCCTCTGCTGTTTGTACAAATTATTTGAAAAAAATGATACTCAATCGCATAGTTCCTATCATTGACGATCAAATCATATCTGAACAAGCTGGATTTGCGTCCAGGGAAATCAAGTACTAGTCAAATACTCAACCTCACTCAGCACATTGAAGATGGCTTCGAAAATCATGTAGCTACCAGCGTAGTATTTGTAGATTTGTCATCAGCATATGACACAGTAAATCACAAACTGTTGCTGAAGAAACTTAATGGAATCACTAAAGACTTTAAGCTTGTCCAAGTTAGAACTATCCTCCTGAGCAACAGGCCTTTCATCGTGAATCTGGGGTGTAAGAAGAGCCGTTGGCGTATACAGAAAAATGGGCTTCCCCTGGGAAGTGTCTTAGCACCTACTCTATTCAACATCTATATTAATGACCAACCGATTGCACTCCACACAAGAAGCTTTGCTTATGTAGATGATCTAGTCATTGCTGCACAGTGCACTAATTATACTATTTACAAAAGCATTCAATGAATTAACTAAATATCATAAAAATAATAGTCTTCGTCCAAATGCTACTAAAACTACATGGGATGGACAACCAATTTAATTCAGTAAAACTACATGTTATCTGGACGTAACTTCGGACCGAGCTCTAACGTTTAAATATCATGTTCCTAAAATCCGGGGCAAACTTACAGCAAAGAACAATCTTCTTCGAAAATTAACCTGCACCAAGTAGGGAGCACATCTACATACCCTCAGAACATCAGCTCTTGCCCTGTCCTATTCATGCATCGAGTATGCTGCTGCAGTTTGGGAGAGGTCAGCTAACGCTAAACATCTGGATCCTCCGTTAAACGAAACTTGCCGTATAATTACCGGTTGTCTAAAACCAACACCAGTTAACCAATTATACCTGCTTAGGGGCATAGCTCCACCTAAAGTTAGACGGTCAACGGCCAGTATGAAAGTGCGCTCCAAACAGTTACATGTTCCTCGACACCCAATGTTCGGCCAAGAACCACCTCGGTCACATCTAAAATCTAGGCTCAGTTTCCTCTCTTCAGTGGATCCAATGACAGACACCAAGACTGCAACAAGACGCTTAATGTGGGGTGTGACATTAAAGCCAGACGATAAAGCAATGGGTATCCTTCCAGATGAGAAACTACCACCAGGTAATGATCAGAAATGGCCTATTTGGAAATCGTTAAATCGCCTACGAAGTTAAGTAGGAAAATGTGCAGTAAACATGTTCAACCGTGGGTACCAAGCAGAACCCACTTTATGTCATTGTGGTCAAGAACAAGCAATGGCCCACTTGCTCACGTGCGCCAACTTAGAAGAGGAATGCACGAGAGAAGATCTGGCTAAGGCAACACCAGCTGCTATAAACTATTCAATTTTTTGAATGAATATTATTTATACAGGCCACTTCTCAGCCAGTTTCTGCGAACAGTTCTTCCTCCGGCATGAAAGAGAGACTCTTCGGTGAAGATGCATCCTCTCCGTCTTAATTAATGCCTGGTGATGCATAGGGCCTATTTCCATAATTTCTAAATTTGACTATTTATATGGTTATAGCAACAAGCTCTGCTAAATCACTCTATGTGGCCCGGATGTGGTATTTCGCTACCGAAAATTGGTCACTTTAGTATCTAAGGAGTGAGTAATATTTGTTGTAATATTTTATATATTTATTGTGTATTAATTATTTATATTATGTATATGGTTTGGACACGAATAATAATAATAATAATAATAATAATAATAATAATCCAAAAAACAGCTATACTGCAAACTTGCCGCATTGTGCGTAAGTTTCTAAATGCTTAATGGATCAGGATGAAGTTCTTCTCCAGAAAAGCCGTGGCAGACCGAAAAGATATAAATTGTATTAAACTATTGTATCTTTATCGAGAAAATAAATATAATAATAATAATAATAATAATAATAATAATAATAATAATGTGAAATTTGCACTTAAAGTTCGGGAGATATCGTCGTTTTCTTTTTATTGAAAGCGCGGTATGTTGTCTGCAGGTTGACTTATGTTGTCCACAAGGCGATCTTATAAGACTTATGTTAAACAAAACTTAAAATAAATAAATATATAAAAAATACTTAAATATATCATGGAGGTACATTACCCATTGCTGGGAGCACCAATCTGATTTCTACGTATATATCAGTAACTATTTATTTATCGAATGGCATAATTTACATAATACGGTTATAAGTAGGTACATGCACAAATAAGGCATATTATTAAATTAAATTATAAATTCCTTAAAATGACACTTGATTCCTATACCTGTCAGGTGTCAGGTCGTTCTTGGAAGAACCATTTGCATCTCTCAGTCTTTCCTTACCGTACCATACCGTACTCTCAAAATGCTGAGAAATTCTCCATGAAGGTTCAACAGCCATTTTGTAGACTATTTAGCCGAAATATAATTTCGTTGCCCGTGATGCACCAATTGGAGTTTAGTCTACTTTGTATTTATCCCTAGTTAATAATAAGATATAAGTTATATATTAAAAATATATGTCACCATTGTAGCGTATTGTTTCTTAATATAATGAATAACTACCTATTTTATTTGTAATTATCAATTATGATGATGGATGACATATTCGTACCGTGCGGATGTTTACCAGGCGTCATCTTACGGGTACTCACGTTTGAGTGGTAAATTTAAAATTATTTTTGGACGAAGTCAGGATGGGGCACCAGTGTCACTACTTATAACAGAAACAGCAATGATGATAATTTAATAAATTTAAAAACTAACTCTTAAACGCATTTAAAGTAAGAAACTGATGAAGCCAATGCAATTCAGTCTGTTAAAATACCTGATATTTTTCCATATGTACGATTTTACAAACCGATGCAATCATTCCAAAGCGTTTGGCTGCTGCGAAAATTAAAATGGGCCAAATAGAGTGATGAGTATATGGATATACCGGATATTCAACTGTTTCCGAGAAAGAGGTCATTTTCTATTAGAATCAAAGAAAAACTGACAAAGATAGTGATCGAACAAAATAATTTTGTCTATGTCGGTAAATGGACAAAAAACAATAAAATTTTATGTGAAACATTTTTCTCAATTTCCAATAGTAACGAAAATTAAATATTAGCCAAGGTTGTCACAATATTTAACTTAGTACAATTATTTGATTTTTTTGAAATAACAAAAGCACATTTAAGTTTACCTTTGAAAGGTAAACAAAAAGTTTCATTTAATCAAAGTCGTAACTCTTATAGTTTTTAAATAAATAAATCTTGTTACGTACAATGTATCCACTTTATTAAATTAAATATTAATAAAAGATTAAAAACATACTAATAATAAAAATTATTTTGAAAAGAAAAAATTAAAAAATAAATATTGCTGTCGGTTGGTTTTGAACCCGACTCTCTAAATTGTGGAGCGCGCACGTTACCCCTACTCTATCAGAGCTGTTGCTTAGATACTATTATTTTCAAGATATGAATAACATTCATGGTACTTCTACAATTTTTCTTAATTTATTCTAATATTATACTTGTAAATTGACTGATTTGAATTGAAATCCATAGAAATAGTATCCCCGGATAAGCATGCAAAATTTCATCTTAATATCTTGCACTGGGGAGATACTATTCACAATTAACTAATTTTACATGTTAATCGCCCATGTGTCGGTCGGCCTAAGACACCCGGTATATATATATATATATATATATATATATATATATATATATATATATATATATATATATATATATATATATATATATATATATATATATATATATATATATATATATAGATGTGCAGAGTACTCGCGACTGGTTCGAGTAGTTAAGAAGACAAACTTTAAAGCGGGTTTTTAACAGTCAAATGAAATTTAGTGGGCAGAAATAATTTCGACACTGTCGAAATTATTTCTGCCCACTAAATTTCATTTGACTGTTAAAAACCCGCTTTAAAGTTTGTCTTCTTAACTACTCGAACCAGTCGCGAGTACTCTGCACATCTACTTCCAGGAATGGGCTTTTTCCAATATCTCCACCGAGAGTACGGCTTACATGCCATGAGATACTACAAAGAATGGGCATCACTTAACATCAAAGTTTCATCAGCAACAAATAGGCGAATTTTCCTTGTCAAATGCCGGCAACATGGAGTTCTTCCAAAACATATCACCAACAACATTGACCAACGTCCGGTGAGGATACACCACGACATCAGGAACCGTGACAAAATGGACAAAGCGTATGACAGGTTAAGAAAACAAATATTAAATTTAGAAATTAATACTACTTGTAAATATTTAGTTACTCTGAAAGAACAACAGAAAAATTTAGAAATCAAAATTATTAACATAACCCCACAACATATTTTTAATAAGTTTAAACAGAAACAAAATGTAGTTTATAACAAACACTTTTTCAAAGTTAAAGCCAGTAATATTAAAAAACTAAATTCTTTAAAGACAATTGCCCAGAATAGTTTGATTACTCAAGAAAAATGGCTAAAAAATCTTAGTAATACTGAAATTCCACCAGATGTACAAACTTGCTTAAGGGGGGGTTTCGAAAAAGCGACATGAAGTAATATCGGCCAAACTATGAACTATTGTATTTTTTCTTATAAAATGAACCAACAGAGGGCAATTGGATGGTTCTCGTCTGTACTAAGGTTCGTGCCTGAGATGAAGAAATGAACGTAAACAAAAAGATAAGAGACTCTTCAGGTCAACTTTTACCCAGCGCCTGGGGTTTTATAACTGGCAAATAAAAGCTTTTATAACCAGCGACGCAACAACAGCAAACTATTCATTTCTGTAGCATTTCACTTTTAATGTATGATTTCATAATATTTATATGTAATTTGATTTCATGCTTTTTTATTCAAATACAAAAAAACGTATTTTTTTCTTTTAAAAACTAATAATAATTATGTAAAAAATACATATCATTTTTATTAAATTTTAATTTATAACAGCTAGATGTAAATTTAAATATAGACGTTATCTCTGAAGAAAAACTGACCGACCAAGATTATAAAAAAAAAATTATAGTCTAGCGGCATCATATAATGTGGTATTTCTGTAGGCAAGGCATCTGTTGTGTGTTGATATTGTAGTATTTCGGCAACACAAGAAGATAAACCACAGGCATCCTTATTTCGGTTTCTCCTGCACTACGGGCGGGTAATGATAGGACTAATCACAGTTACAATAATCCTATTAGAATTTTCGAACAATTTACCTTTTCATATTTCATAACTTTGCGTAATTTTAAGAAATTAAATGTGTTTGTATAAAAATTTATAATAATGATATATAATTTAACACAAAATATAAAATTTATCCTTTTACAATATTATAATGCTGGGAAAAAATTTTTCATTTTAATTTTATTATTTAGGTAACTAAGAATGTATGTAGTTTTTCTACGATATCAAACGATTTACGTCATAATTAGGAAGTTACTAAATTTTATAGCTAATAAACATGAGACCGAATCTTTTAATTTTGTGATTGTTGGCCATTATGCGAGCCAATGTAAAATAATATATGCATTAAAAAGTGTTGCAAAACAGTGACTGGAGAATAGTATTATACATTATATACTATGCTTCGCGAAAAAATTGTTATAAACTCCGAGGAAAAGTAATCAAAGATATTATGGTGTGCTGTGTATAATGCACAAGCATAATTATTATTTCGGTTTATCTTCCGGTAAGTAATAATCGTATTAGAGGTATCGTGTACTGTAAGCTCAAAAATTAAGATTTTTGAAACAATGATTTGCAGACCGTATTGAGTTAGTTGTATTTATTACTAATGAATTTCGATTAAGTTAATCGGCTCTGTTTTGCAATTGTAACTCTCTAGTTAATTCCTTTATCAACAAACTGGTTAAAAATTTGGACCAATGAAGTATGTTGCTATATGTTTAACAAGAACATGGATTTTTAGATTTCATATCTAAATATATTGGATATTTTTTTTTACCATTCGTTACAAAATAGGCCCGTTGTCTAATTTAATATATATATATATATATATATATATATATATATATATATATATATATATATATATATATATATATATCGTATTTTTTAACGTGAAACACAGGTTTTGCAATATCTATAGTAACTAAATGACAGATTTAAAAATCAAAAATGTAAAGATAAACATTACTGAAACAAAACGATTAATAGAGCAAAATAAAACAAATTATTTTTTATTACTCAGTAAGTATAATTACTTTCTGTCAAATTATTTCGTTTCGCATATTCACAATGATGATGCCTTTAAGATGAAAACTATGTTTAAAATGCCAACTGAGTGAAACATTTAAATCTTTTAAATTAAGAAATAGGTCAACATTTTATTGGAGTTTATGAATATACATACAATGGAAATATTAAATAGGGGAAGCCAGGTAGAAAGGCAAAACCTTGAACGCCAATTTTCAAATATTTAAACTACTTTACCGACACTACTACGCTATTGACATCTGTGACAGGAACGTTGAACTATTTCTTGAGGATCTGCCATTAAATACCGACGGTTTTGGAGTTATTTTTTGTAGCGATTTTTAGCTAATATACAAAAATATCTACTATGGAAATCGTATATTACTCTATATTTTTGTGTTGGCTATTTCCTGAATGTGTTTCTGTTTTATAATATCAAGTCTTAAGTCACATTTCAAATATTTTCTCTTATGTGCGTAGCATTTCTTCAACCAAAACACATTCAGGAAGTAAAGACAACAATATAATTGAATTATTCTTAGTTTTATTGCCTCTTCTTCAAACAGAAAACTGAAAAATCGTTCCCAAAAATATATTTTTTTGCTTATGCAATTTGCACGACTCAAACGCCCCCTTAAAATTAGGTCCCAAATTTTGTGTAAAGCCAAATTTTAGTGATATAAATTTACCAAAACTCCTTAGCGACATTGAATATATTATATCAGACTATAATAATGACAGTAAGGACATATGTAGGGCTCGAGTTACCAACATCATTACCAATTTTGTTCAATCACAACAAATCAATACTGACATCACAAACAAATTGTATCATAGTACAAAAAGTTTCTTGAAACAAAACCCGAATTTAGTTGTTGTACAATCAGACAAAGGAAACGTCACATGTGTTATGGAAAAAGAAAAATACCAGGAATTGTCACTTAATATATTACAGGACACAAATTCATACATGTTACTGAACAGGGACCCAACATTAACTATCCAAACAAAAGCGAATAAAATAGTTAGCAACTTGAAAGCTAAACAGAAAATAACACCAGAAGAAGCGAAAACATTAACAATTTATAACTCAGTTGCTCCGAAATTCTACGGTCTGCCCAAAATTCATAAAGAAAGTTTAAATATACGACCCATAGTCGCCTCCATTGATGCACCAAACAGCAAAATTGCCAAATTTCTTACAAATATATTAACTACCGCTTATAATAAAGAAAACCCGTATTATATAAAGGATTCGTTTGAATTCTCAGAATTTATTAATCATCATAAATTACCAGAAAATCACATATTAATCAGTCTGGATGTTGTGTCACTCTTCAGTAACATAAGTTATGAAACAGCTATACGAAGCATAGAAGCTAAATGGGATGATATATGCCCACACACCACTTTAAATTTTCAAGAAATCGCAGACCTACTTAAATTTGTTTTCGACACGTGTTACTGTGCTTACAATAACAATTTCTTTAAACAACTTTTAGGCAGTCCTATGGGAGCAATCATTAGTCCCATAATTGCACGATACACAATGGACTACTTAATTGAACAGTGTACGGCGAAAATTAATTTTCAAATCAATTTCCTCAAAAAATTCGTAGATGACATCATTTGTGCAATTCCGGCTGATAAACAAGACACTATTTTACAAACTTTTAATAGTTTCAACCAACAACTTCAATTTACGGTGGAATGCGAAGAAAACAGGAAATTACCGTTCCTAGACATGGTGGTCATAAGAGAATCTGATGGGACTTTAAAAACAGACTGGTATAAAAAATCCATATCATCAGGAAGATACATCCATTTCAAATCAGAACAATCAAAACATCTAAAAATAAACGTTATCCTTGCACTTAGATCTCGGATCCTAAAATTATCCCATGAAACATTCCATGAGGGTAATTTATTAAAACTGAGAAATATTTTAGAAGAAAATGGTTATCCTAAAAAACTCCTCAACAGTCTACTCTTCAATAACCAACCTCGACGTGACACACCCATTGAAAACAACAATGACAACAACAACAGTAGAGTAAAATATGCATCGCTTCCTTATATTCCTCAAGTAACGAAACAACTCGTTAAAGTTATTTCAGATGATTCTGTTAAAATCAGCCAGAGAAATTGTACTACAATTAAAAAGCTATTTTCCAAACTCAAAGACCCTGTACCATCTTTAAATCAATCACATGTGGTATATAGTATTCCTTGTATGGATTGTGATCTAGAATACATCGGACAAACATCCCGATTATTAAAAGACAGGATATCTTCACACAAAAGTGACACAAAACATAAACCGAAGGCAACAGCACTAACAGAACACCTAATACAGAACAAACACTCTGCTGCTTATAATGAAATAAAAATTTTGGATAAAGAACACAATTCAACAAAACGTAATTTCCTAGAAATGGTACATATTTACAACAATGAAAATAGTATGAACAAACGAAGTGATGTGGGTAACTTGAGTCATATTTACAGTTTTTTGCTGCTTTTATCGAAAAAGAAATATCCACCAGATGAAAATAATTCAAATACCGACATAATAAGTTAATTTCTTTATTTATTAAAATTTCTTATAAATCTTACATTTTTTATATTATTTTGAGGTTAGATTTTTTCTTATTTTCTTTTATCTTACTTGACCTTCATTTGTACATTCCCGCCTAAACTCATAGTTGTGTGTTTTTTTCCCTACTTCACGAATCCGGCGCCACCAGTTGAAAAGTTTCTGGTTTTTTCTTGTTGTTTCGCAGCCATCATCAAAATTTGTAATAATTTTTTGTTAAAATGTAAAACGACATATATTTTGTACAAAATTTATAATTTTATTAACTATGACAATGTTAAACTTAAAGTCCAACACTAAATTCGCATATTATGTTTGGTTTTGAAAATTTTACTTCCAAATCTCAAATTAATGTAAGTATTAAACTAAAATTGTCAAAATTCATTGTACAACAAATTTTTTTAACAATTTTAGAGTCCTGAGGATGGTTTTAAATAAACCGAAAGCTTGACTTTATTAAAAAGAGTGTCGAAATTATTTCTGCCCACTAAATTTCATTTGACTGTTAAAAACCCGCTTTAAAGTTTGTCTTCTTATATATATATATAAAGATTTATAAGTACTACATAATTTTTTATCATTATTATTGTTATATATTAATATACTTTATTCTAAAATTTATGTGCAATACATATTCCTTCAAAAGCCGTTGGCTGGAAAAACCCTATTGCCATAAAATATACAAAGAAGTCGTACATAATATAATTTTTCTATAGCAGATTTTAAAATATGCTTTTCTCTACTCAAAATAGTGGAACAAGTAGAATTTTAACCGTAGGGGTAGATAAAATTATATTTTAATTTTTGCTAAAATTAAATTAAATGCAATATAAACTTTGACGATTTCAATTGTGCAATTAACGTTTATCGTCTTGAATAAAAAATACATAACTATTTTTTATTTACATAATTTTGAACCAAATTTTTAAAACTAAATTTTGTATTATTAAATTTGTTTACGACTCGTTTTTAATTAGATTTACAACAATGAATTGATTGGTTTAGTAAATAAAATTTGAGGCCGTGTGTATTGGACGGTGGACGGGATAGGAATATTTGCGGAACGGCGCGCCTCTGAAGTGGAGTGGTCTGCGCTGTTGTCCGTTTCACCAGCCGGAAATTGCGTGTTAGATGAACAGCCTGAAGAGGGTGGAAATGCGTAAATCGAAATTTGTGAACGCTGTGCAGAAAATAATCATATCAAATCCACAATATTCGATTTTATTCACTTTGAAAAACACAGAAACAACACAATCAAAATGTTTCCAAAAACAGAAACGAGAATTCATACCCCAATAGCTACAAAGAATAACATTGTTTTCAGTATTACATTTATAGTACATGGAATTAAAATTATTTTACATTAGTATGAATTGCAAAAAAATGACATTTTCTATGGCCATTTAAAAAAACACTTGTATTTTATATAGGTATTTTCATTACTACAGTCCTGCAATAGTCAATTCTGCTCTGCTTCAGATAATAAATCTGTGACCAACACATCAAATCTCTATTACTTTTTATTTATATGTTTTGTAAAAAGATATGTATGTACTAAATTCATATTTCCATTAAAAATGATGATGAGAAGTTGCAAACGGAAGTGGTATAGTTTCTTAAAAAAAATCTTCTAAATATTAATTTTTGAAAATTTATGTTATTACAAATAAAAGAACATTAAATTCAATAAATATAGAAATAAAAATCTGATGTGGCCAACACATAACCTCTCGCCAGATATTTTACCTGGTTGTACGCATAAAACGAAAAATATTTTTAATACAAATACATATATTCATGTCTCACTACAAAATAATTCTCACATATATTTGCAAAATCTATGGGATATTTTAAAATAAATTGTGTACAATACTTACATTTTCTTTATAATCAATATCCTGAAATTTTCTTTTTCTACTTTCCTTTTCTTTTTCTTTATATTCGTCATTTTTTCGCAAATTCCTTTTATATTCTTTTTTACGTATATCTTTTGCGTTGTTGACTTTTTTTTATTTTCATAATCTTCATAATAATATACAAATATTTTTGACAGGGGCATACAAATATTTTTGACAGTGACATTTATATGTCAATTACAAACATTTGAATTTCTTGCCTTGTAGTAGTTTGATCTGAGATTTTTTACATCAAATTATTTTATATGCCTTTCTTTATCTCTAAATCTATAGAAGATATAATAATGAATTTATATTTATCGAATAAAGAATTTAACGTTCTTTAATATAAGTATTTACATAAATTTTCGATAAATAATATTTAGACGATTTTTTTCTTGTAACTACTACTTCCGGTTGTCCAAATGTTACCAAAACTGACTGGACTCTTCCCATTATTGTTAGATTGAGGAATCCGTAGTTAAAAACGTCTTAAGTCTCATAGTATTTGAGATATAGTGAATCCAACATCCACACACACACACACACACACACACACACACACACACACACACATCCCACACACACACACACACACACACACACACACACACACACACACACACACACACATACGGACATCATCGTAAAAATGTTATAATCGGATACTAGGGACCTTAAAACGTGCTTATTCATTAAAATCTGGATATGCGATTTTTAGCATGAATACAATACCTCTCTTAGCGAGAGGTAAAAAAATGTACATAAAGGTGGATTGTAGCTTTAGACGATCAAATAAAATGAACTTTTGTTGGTTACGCTGTACACGTTCAAATTATATGAACATTATTTAGTTATAACTGGGCTACGTAATTACATTTTATTTTGGTTTCATATTTTATCTGCGCGTTTGTTGTTTGATTTGTCTCTAGTGAGAGTTTTAATATCTTTATGCCCATATTACAAAATACAGTACATGTAACCTAGGATGAATTAATCCCTCGAAGTAACTAAAATTTGAAGTAATTGACTTTGATATTTAGAACATGCCATAAGTAAAATTGTTTTGATCAAAATGTTTGAGCATAGAACGTTCAAATTTCTATGAACGTGTAAAATTCCAGAATAGTAGTTTATATGTTAACTTGTATATTGCGAGAGGTATTGTGCGCTGGCCACAATAAATTTTTTGATTTTTTAATTACTAAAAATTCTCATAGTTATAATTTTTATAATATATAAACTGGCTAGGATGACGGTGTTTATATTTTTAACTTCAAGAAAGTAGATACAAGTTGAAAATACATAAATAGTTTTTGAACTTTCAAAATACCGATCTGTTTCTTTTTGTTTTACATTAAATACCAAGTATGGTTCAAATGTACCCCATTTGTTTCAGTTATTCTCATATTTATTGTAAATCTGGTAATTTCTTGTTCAGTTTGGATTTAGATCGTTGATAAGAAAAGTATTTTTTGGCGATTGACATTAAAACTGCGATTTTTTGACAGATAACAGTCTGTAAAATGTCACTTTTACTGCCTATTATTTGTTTTTACATAGCAACCTCTGAACAAACGCATAGCAACATAATTTGATGGCGATAGTTTTCAAAATAGGTATTAAAAATAATCATTAAAGTAATATTAATTCTAAAATCGGCAAAAAATTATGTGTCCGTCACGGCACCAAACACAGATTCAGCATTCTTGCCCCTGCTTTGCCTAGACAATGAAACGCCAGCCCCTACTGTATATCTGGTATTTTAGTGCCTATTTAAACAAGTAACTTTTTAAATCAAGTAAAGAAAGAAAATTTACAGAAAAGCACTTACATTCATCTTCATCAAGTAACTTTTTATTTTAAACATTTATTACATCAAAATATTTGCAATAAAAAACGAAAAAAAAACTTCTTTGATACTTGTTATTGCTCTATTAGGGTCTAACCGAAGGCGACTGTTTATTATATTTACTGACGTACATCTTGTTTGTAAATTAATCTCAATCACTTTTGCCTGTTGCTTTCCCGTTCCATAGTTATCTACAAACATAGTAAGAAACTTTAGAGATAGTAGATTATTTCTCTAAACAGATATTTAATTTTATGGTGCACGTGAAGTTCAGAATGTATATGTAAAAAGTATATAAGTTTTAAATTTACATATCTCGCTTATACAAAGGGCTAATTTAATAATACTTGATGTGCTAGACGCAGAATTTAATTCTCTAAAACTCTTATTTGAAGCAATTTCTAAAATCAAAATGAAACCATTTTATTCAAGAAAAACTGTTAACAACAGATAATATATCACTTCCGGTTAGCCTGTTTTAACCAAAATTTACTATGTTATTCCAAATGACATAAAAGTTTTATATACCAAGTTTGAAAAGTTTTGGATTATATTTTAAAATAGTTTTTTACTAAAATTTATTATGAGCTTCAAATAAAGTACTATTTCTGGAAATTAAGTAATGACCAAAAAGGGAGGTGCAAAACTAGATGTTATAGCAGTCCTAAATACAAAATTTCAACTTTCTACGGCTTACCGTTTTTGAGTGAGATACGTACGTACGTACAGACGTCACGACGAAATTAGTCAAAATGGATTCAGGGATGGTCAAAATAGATATTTCCGTTGAAATCTGAAAATCGAAATTTTTCGCAATTACAATACTTCATAAAATATTCATTTAAATAATCATAGAAAACGCAAGTAAGGAAAAATATGGAATTAATCATTCTTCAAATATCTCAGATATTTACGTCCCGAGGGCCATAATGAGGGTCTCAATGGGCCGTATGTTATGCAGCTCTGCTGTACGTAGTACATGCGTTAGTGTCGTGAAATTTATTTTTTTAAAAATTAGTCTCCGCATTTTTGTACCTTAAATTTAGAGATAATCCTTTGTTTATGGTATGCTAGAAATGGGTGAATAAATACAATTCCCAAATATGTTGTCCAGTACTACCCAGGGTATTTCTTTATTATTGGAAATATAAGAAAATCATTCAAATAAAAGTTGTAGTAGGTGAAGGGGGGCATTTATTTATTGAAGAAACGAATTTTTTAGCCAGTAGTTCTCAAACTATAACATACATTTATATTTTCTTTAAATGGAATGGTTTATATCTTTTAGGTCCATTCGATAGATTTTTTTCTAAATTCAACCATGTATACATTTTATATCTTTACATTACAAAAATATTGAGGAAAATGGGTTGAAATTTAAATAAATTTTATTTTTATAGTTATTTTTCAGTAGGTTATGTATGAAAAACAAAACTTCTATCTGTAATTTTGAATTATTTAGTGCATAATTCCTATTCTTGCCATTTATAAAGATATTTGTATATCACTTTAATTTAGGTTCAATTTTTTTTTTCATTCTTAAGCTACGTTCAGAGCTACTGAATTATAAATTACAATTAGTAATTACAAATAGTAATCGGTTGGAGCGTCTTAAAACTACCGGTTTTAAATATGAAATAGCGTTTAGAAGTAGCTCTTAGTGAAAGTGATATCTATTGAAAAATCGACGAAGCAATCTATATAAATAAAAAATAAATGTTTTTTATTAAAAAATTGTAAATACAGTAGTATTTGTTGTTTTAAGACTATACTTGAACACTATAATTGACGGATAAAAATATTTCGGATCATAATATTTTGTATTGTGATAAAAATAGGGTTAGAAATGAAACACATTCTGTAAAAAGTAACAAGTGTAGGTGCATGTGATTCTCTGCCTTTCTATATTCTTATTTATTACAATATCCTGAATCATATACCACATTTAAGAGAGATTATATGCGCTATGCCGTTTGACGTTTCTGACAAAAAAAGACATCATGATATAATAATAATAATAATAATAATAATAATAATAATAATAATAATAATAATAATAATAATAATAATAATAATAATAATAACAATAATAATAATAATAATAATAATAATAATAATAATAATAATAATATATTTATTTCACTCGACATATTATACATGTGTTGAAAAGGTCTCAAGAAGCAGATACATATATACATACATATATTACAAAATAAAAGCATAAATATTAATTACAAAATTTCATTATTGAAATTATTATATTCTGCTACAGAGTAAAAGCAATTATTAATTAAAAATATTTTTACAGCTTGCTTGAATGTTCTCAAGTTACTACAATTTTTAATTTCGGGTGGTAATTTATTAAAAATATCTAGACCTAGATATTGAGGAGATTTTCTTCCTATATTTAATCTGTTGCAAGGCAATCTAAAGTCCTGTTTATTCCTTGTATTGTATTTGTGTAAATCCATAATTGTGGAAATTTATGTTTATTTTTATAGACATAATTGCACAATTCCAGTAATAATACAGAAGCTAATGTTAAAATATTAAATTTTTTAAATAAACTTCTGCATGAAGTTGACTGCGGGACTCTAGCAATACATCTAATTATTCTTTTCTGGCATATGAATATATCCGATGCAATTGGAGAGGAACCCCAAAAAGAAACACCGTAATTTAAAATGGACCCAACATGTGAATGGTATAGCATTATTAACTGCTCTGTGTTAAGAATATTTTTAACATTTTTAATTAAGTACCATGTGGAATTTAGTTTTTTAATAATATCATGGCAATGGTCGTTCCACAATGTTCAAGAATTTTGTGTCTTTGCCTTTGCACCGTACTGTTACTAATTTTAATATTCATGTCATTTTTATTCAATTGATTATAAAATCTAATGTAATTAGTTTTATTATCGTTCAAAAATAATTCATTAATGTTAATATATCTGTCGCACTAATTGTAACTGAAAAGATTGGGGTTTGTATACTTACCACTTATCACTTACACTTAACGTCTTAATTTTGTCGCTGTGACCGTTGTGACCGCTAGCACTGTTTGCCATAAGTCAAAGTGCTTGTATTAATTGTAAGTGCTAATTGTAATTTATAATTCGGTAGCTCTAAACGCAGCTTTAGCCTACTGAAAAATAACTATAAAAATAAAATTTATTTAAATTTCATTTGCATTTTTCTCAATATTTTTGTAATGTAAGGAATAAAATGTATACATGGTTGAATTCAGAAAAAAATACTCTATCGAATGGGTCTTAATGATATATACCATCTCATTTAAAAGAATATAACTTTATGTTGGAGAACCACTGCTTTAAAAATTCTTTTCTGCAATAAGTGAATGTCTCCCTTGATCTACTACAACTTTTATTTGAATGATTTTCTTGTATTTCTAACAATAAAGAAAATAATCGGGGTGTCCCGTATCCGAGAAACATCCTGTATAATGCAGAAGCATCATCATTGTACTTACTTCAGATTAACACGTATAAAAATATTCACATAATATGTGATATTCTAATAACGTTGCAGTTTTGTTGGTATATAATTTTATTAGACTGTAATAAATCGTAATAGGATGAAGTAGTTTGTTAAAGCTTGAACATTATAAATTATAACTAATGCGAATAGTCAGCAGTTAATTTCACGGTTTGCAGAAAATTTTCATACTGAGTGTACAATGTACCGCGCACCAGGAAAAATAAAATATCACTTCACTTTTGGAAATTTCGTCACAATTCATGTGCAGAAATTCTCATTTAAAATTCGTGTAAACATATAATTAAATTTCGCACGAAAACTAAATTAATTTTAGAACGTGTATTCGTTTCCATATTTTCTGTGTCTGCCACACAACAATTATAAAGTTGTCCAATTAAACTTTCTCGTTGGTCGTTGCAATGTGATAAGCGGAATAAACAAACGGTGCTATATCAAAACAAATATATAATGCAATATTTTCATTCTAATTTACACAATATGTTGTTTTGCGCGAAATTACAATATTTTGGATAAATGTTTTGCTGTAGATTGCAGTTAATATTGCTGGAAATAACTTTCAATAATAACACACGCTACTGCCGGATAAACAGAATAAAATATGAACATTCTCTCTAGTCAAAATATTATCCAACACTTGTGCTTTCATATGCTCTTTTTGTATTTATTTATTTAATATTGTTATCTTTCTACAGAAATCAGTGCTTTTTCGCACATACAAAATTATATGGAATAGAAAAACTATTTAAATAAAATATTGTTGATACATTTGCATCTGCAGGTATGTATGACCATTTACCTACGTGTATTTCTCTATACAAGTTGGAGCAGAGAAACGGAAAATTATAGTTCAATATAAGTTCAGTAATTCTGTTTTTCTTTTAATTACAAATACTTATATCTCTCTAACAGTGTTTTAAAAAAGAATTTTCCTACACCCGTACGTGAAAAGTATTTTATTCACAATCGGTTAGTAATATGACGATTTCTGACTTTTAAAAAGTTGGGAAGTTAGTTATTGTTAACCTCATATTCCAAGAGGTTGGAAAGTATAACGTGAAGATAGCTGGGGGTGGAAAGTTGACACTTTCCAACCTCAGCTATACTCACGCTATACTTTCCAACCTCGAGGCAGGAAATAGCTACCCCCCGCTTTGAGAGATCAATGCGTATCAATGATGGGTATTTACATATAAACAAAGCATTTTTACAATTTATATGATAAAAATATGGAATAAACTTGTAAATAATACAAGTAATGAATGAAATCAGTATTTAAGGTTATAAATCAAAGTGACAGTTCATGTGACAAATGAACAATCTCAGACCATTCGTTTATTTATGTTAGGTTATTATTATTTAAATATCAAATATTAATTTTTTATTTCAGATTGTAAATAAAATAGTATACAAACCTCGGTGAAAAGTTTCATTGTCTCGGGCTATAGTTAACCTCGGCGCTTCGCGCCTTGGTTAACTATCTTCGCCCTCGAAAATGAAACACTTTCCACCTCGGTTAGTAATATACTATTTCACGCACTGATTTCAGTGTGTAAAGACTCACTTTTCAAGCACTGGAGCGTGAAAAGTAAATAGGCGTTGCTAGACAACATTAAAATTCGGTTAAGTTACATGTCAAATAGATAATTAGGTAGTAAATAATAATGAAAGTAATAAAATTTATTAAAAATATTACAAAATTACATTGTGTTGACGTTAAGGTATGAACATGGGGATATAACACGGCATTTATTTTTTTTGCAATTTCCTGCTCTTCTTTTCATTTTACGGCAAAAATTGTAGAGTGCGAAGTTGTTCAGAATTAAAAATTGTATACACAACTGTTTCTACATTTTTTATCCTTCTAGTGTCGTCACAATTTTAAAGAGAAATTTTAAACTTTCGGTTTATGAGTAGCAATAGCCCTGACAATTGTTTTATTTTTTCTAATTTTCCTCTATTACTTATTAACGTAAACGTCAATTTGACACGTGGAAAATAAATTTCGAATTCTTTTGTAACTATTTTCATCATAATATTCCTTTACATGGGTTCCCCATTCGAATAATCGTTCATTATTATTATTTTTTCTTTTCCATATATCAAATTGACGTTTTACGTTTCTAAATAATTTTATCTATTTCGGTGATCTTATGAGCCTATAAAAGCACTGTTTATCACTGAAAACACGACGTTTAGAAGATCTATAAACGTACTGTTTTTGGCGCCTTTCGTATTTGGAGGTGGTAGTCATGACAGATGAATTACATACGAGGGTTGCCTTTTATATTTCGGGATTGGACAACCCTAGTGTTGCAATCTGGCAACTGACAGCTCTATCATAAAGTTTGACATTTTTGAGGTTATACGTACTCAGAACGTTTTGACATACGAGCGCTATTTGTGTTGTTTACAGTAACTTAAAAGATTCATCTCGGCCAAAAAATGGAATTAAATCGTGAACATTTTCGTGCGATTATTTTTTACAATTTTCGACGTGGATTAAGTCAACAACAGTGCATCGATGAACTTAATTCAATTTTTGGCGATGAAGCTCCATCAAGGACCAGTGTTTATCGATGGTATGGTGAATTCAACCGAGGTCGTAGTTCACTCCAAGACGAATTTCGTGAAGGTCGTCCAAAATCAGTTGTTGTTCCGGAAACCATTGATACTGTGCGCGAACTGATATTGCAATATCGTCATGTGACCTATCGTGAGATTGAGGCAACCTTAGGCATTAGTGGGACCAGCATACATTCAATATTGCATGAACATTTGACTGTCAAAAAAATTTGTTCGCGTTGGATCCCACACAATTTCGCTCGTGTCGATTGGTCGAAAGAAATGCTCAAAAAATACGATCGCGGTGCTTCGAAACACGTCTATGACATCGTGACAGTTGATGAATCGTGGATTTACGCGTATGAGCCCGAAAGTAAACAGCAGTCGACTGTATGGGTGTTTCAAGATGAGCCAAATCCCACAAAAGTTGTTCGCGCACGAAGCACTTCCAAGCAAATGGTCGCCTGTTTTTACGGAAAAACTGGATATGTCGCAACCGTACCACTAGAACAACGCAGAACAGTCAATTCTGAGTGGTACACAACCATTTGTTTGCCAGTTGTCTTCCAAGAAATCAGGAAAACCAACCGCCGAAGACGGATCACTCTTCACCACGACAATGCGAGCTCTCACACATCGGCTCAAACAACTGCATTTTTGAGCACTCAAAACATCGATTTGATGAGTCATCCGCCGTATAGTCCTGACTTGGCACCGAATGACTTCTTTTTATTCCCGTACGTAAAAAATAAAATGAGAGGTCAACGTTTTTCGACACCTGAAGAAGCGGTTGATGCGTTCAGAATGCATGTTTTGGAGATACCTCAATCAGAGTGGCAAAAGTGCTTCGACAATTGGTTCAAACGCATGCAAAAGTGTATAGATCTTAATGGGGAATATTTTGAAAAACAATAAAGCTATTTTCGATGATTAATATTTGTTTTTGTTCTCTAATCCCGAAATATAAAAGGGTACCCTCGTATAACCTCAAAATGGTAAGTTGTTTATGTTGAAATATTACTTCTAATTTTAAATTATTGATTTTTATCTTTTCTCCAGGTGATAGGATTCGAAAGAAAATGAATTTATAGCTATAGCTATGTTAGTTCAGAAAGAAGAATCTGTGAAGTTAAAGTCTTTCAACTAAAAAATTACTAAACAAGAAACAATGCGCTCAGATTTACTTTCTCAAAGCAATTTAAACGGTAAGTTTTATTTATTACAATTTAATTTTATGGTAATATTGCAATTTTCAGCTGATTGTATTCTTATATCAGGCAGATTTTGAAATGTATGATGCACGTTACTTGAAATGTTGACACTGTCCACTCAATTTGTGGTTACTTGCAAGCAAATATAAAATTTTTACGATCCATGATTTCCAGTTCCACGTCGAGGCGAACTGTCGAATATTAAATTTTTAAATATGATTTAGACATAAGTGCCATATACAAATACAACATATGTTTTGTATTGAAGAATGTAAGAACAGCTGTTGCTGTTATGGCTGCAACTGAGCAGTGAATGTGTTGACAAAATGGTGGAATGTAAAAGTGTAGGTCAATAAATTGTTCATTAATGTATTTCATTATTTAAAGAGGTTTATTTATAATAACTAACACGAACCAGCGATCCCAATTCGTTATTTGATAAATTTACCTTTATTACAAGATATGTCAAATCAGGTGATTCATTAATAAACCGGTGGAGTACATTGTAAGTATTCTTTTCCTCTTCCATAATTATATAGTGCTTGATACAATGTATTAATGTAAATAATCAGTCAGAATCACACAATACATAAACTGTCAAAATGTGAAATTTCAAATGTTAGCGGGAAGCGCTAGCAACATAACTGACAAAAAAAACAACAAGACATATTTAAAAAAAAATTGTAAAATTATCTCAATAGAAAAAATTGTATAAAAAACATGTATCATAAGGCCTGTTAACGAACTCGTCCTTTTACGTACGTTAACAGATTGCCTGATGATACTTGTATTTTAATGTACTATATGAAAACTAGAAAAATAAGTGTCATGGGTATTGTCACTAATAAACCGAAATTTTGAAATTCTCGTTTAAAATTGTGAAGAAACTAGAAGCATAATAAAAAATGTAAAAACAGTTTTGTATACAATTTTTAATTCTGAACAACTTCGTACTTTACAGTTTTTGCCGTAAAACGAACGAACAGGAGAGCAAGAAATTGTAAAAAAACCTAAATTCCCATGTTAAATCTCTATGTCAACACCCTGTTGTATGTAAACTGTAAATAAAACAAATGTAATAATTTTTTTAAGAGATTGAGTACTAATCTAATTTTTAAGAACATTGACATTTTTTAACATGTATTCTAACCTAACCTAATTTTTAATATTAATATTACATGTACATTTTGTACAATTATTATAGAAGACAAATCCACTTCTGTCTAAGATTCTTCCAGGTGTGTAAGTTAAATTTTGTACAGTATTACCTACTAGAAAGAGCGCTAAGAGTATTTGAAGATACTGGATTATTAAGAACATCACTAATATTTCGGTTGTAGGAAAAAAGTTGTATGCAAAACGTGTGTAAAATAGTGTTTTTGTCTCGTGTTACAGTTTCCGAATTCGACTAAAAACGTACTACTTTATACACTTGTTGCATAAATATTAAATTAATATCTTCGTACTCTGCGAAGATATTTCTTTATTATTGAGCACATATGTCATTTCATGCTCGGCGCTATATTTCCAATAGATTTCTGGCTATATCTTCATCAATTCGGAGTTTGATTTATATTTTAAATAGAAAATCGTTTAAATTATGCCTGAAAAGGTCCAGAAAAAATAAATATTAGGACTTTTATTAATACTTAATCGAACAAAAATTTTACAACGTTTAATAAAAAAAAATCTATTGGCGCGGGCGACCCAACTTATGATTTCGGCCCGACAGTCAACGAAAACAACAAAATAAAGCGAAGTATAAGGTGTAAGAATAAGGTTTGTATGGTCCACGTTATAAATAAATATACAACAATACGTGGACCATACAAGCAGCCTTATTCATATATTTTACAATTCACCAATGGTTGGTTTCCATCCGTTCAACAACAAAAAAAAAAAAAACGAAATAAATTTAAAATATGTTTTCAGATAAAGATAATTCTTATTTACTATTATGTGCCTTCTAAATTGACATTTCCCTCTAATGGCGGATATATAAATATCTAGAATAGCTGTTTACTTAGCCAATTCTTTAGAACAACGTATTTAGAGAATGAAAATGGAAATGTATGAAATTACTTAATATAGAAGGCACATGTGATAGTAAACAAGAAATTGAGTTACGGTTGATATATTTTTTGACAAGAGTAACAGTCTGCAAAGTTTAATTCGTTCTGCAGAATAGGCCTGTTCTGTAAATTATGCAGACCCCATGTTTTCCCATAAAATAAACATTACCTACTGCCCTATAGCAATGTTTATTTTATTTTATATTTTTAAAATGTATATTTGTACATATTAGTGTTACTAAATTAAATAGAATAATAGAACCTTGGATTTAAGAGTTAACATTTTAATCTAAATAATCAAAGTTGTGTAAATTCGTCGGTATGAAATCGTAATACCAGAGATTCTGAGTTGTGATTCCAGTAGTGAGTAGTGACACTGCTGTATACATATGTTCCTGTGTAGATGTTCACAAAACACGGCCAGAAATCTAAACTATTTTCATTCGCATTCCAGGCAAATGTACCCTAAACAACTTGGAACCAACAACAACTCTTTCATACAACTATCACGTACGTGCTTAACCTCACAACTACGCAGATTTCAACGCCCTACATACACACACTCACACATCAGACAAATTTTGATGCTTTCAACGGGAAACTTTGCAAACAAATAAAACACGAACTATAATGAAACATTTTTATGAAGTGAAATATAACTATTTATGTGGTAGTTCCCTTTACTCTCTTCTGGGGTGTACAATTTTCAATATTGTGTAATTTATGGGTATCATTTAAACGGTCAGCATAATATTGAGGTTTTGGTTAGCTATAACATGTTTTCTTCCGGCAAATATAACCAAATCAAAACCAAACTAATCTCATATTGAGACAGATATATTTTTCACTGCCGACAAATACACAATTCTTGCTAAGGGGCTTTTCTTAAATTACGTAACGCAAAATTAGGCAATTGTTGATACCCCCTCCCCCCCCCCTTGTAACGCACCCGTAACGCAAATATGAACCCTCCCCCATATATTACGTAACGCAGTACTTGATCCCCCCTATTTTTATTATAATTTTCAATTAAACTTCAATTTTTTCGGTCACAAGTTTCTGTAAATCATCTTTCTTTTTTATATCGTTCCACACAGAAACAACATGCTGCTGCACTTTTTGTTTCTGTTTTTCTGGATATGCATTTGCATATGCTTTAAACAAGCTATTGAAAAGTTTTTCCTTATCAACACTACTTGAATTCATGATTTAATATGAATTGCATTGCACGAATGAAAGACCACTGGCCCGAATTTGAACTGTGCCCGAATCTGTTATTGAAAACAAACGACTGCCTGCAATTACGAATTAGCACCGCGAAATTTGAAT
>OY720453.1:29847623-29905123 GCA_963082715.1 Harpalus rubripes | reverse complement strand
AAATTATAGTTTCAATATTCATATTTTAACTCTGTTTATCTATTTAAGTCAAAATTCAGTTTAGAAATTCTTATCGTATTATGATAGTCACGATATTTATTTGTTGACGAAATGTAGTCGAGTTTAGATAGTGATGGGGTAAAGATGTAAGAGTCGGATTAGATACTCGTGAGAGTTAACGGAATGTAACTTATTAGTAATAGTTATAGTTGTATTAGTTTAAATGTAAATAAAGTTATTAGTTTTTAAATCAAAGAATGTCCATGTCCGTAAATTCCCGTAGTGTTCATCAAAGTTCTGTGTTAGCGTATGTGTGTTCTTCCTTATCACGAAATCCTTATCACCAGTCATTAAGAGTCAGTGTATCATCGTTGGGAGTAAGCAAGAATCAAGAGTATTAGCATCAGTCATTCTTCTTCAGAGACCCCCCTCGTGTTACACTTTTAAATAGAATATTATTTTCTGATTTCAACGACATAAATATAGCATAGGGCTGAATAACAATTATGTCGAAAAAAATGGTATTAAAAACTAGAAATAATGTAATAAAAAATGGGTTTACTACTAGCGTAACTAGGCAACAGACGTATTGCATACCCTATTGTAATGTTATAACATTATTTTTAATACCATTTTTCTCGAAATAATTGTTATACAACCCTACACCATATTTATATCGTTGTAATCAGAAAAAATTCTCTATCTAATGGGCTAAAAAAAATATATAACTTTGTTCTGCCGTTTGAGAACCACTGGCCGAATTTTTGGTTTGCTATTATTAATAAAATAGTCCCTTATTCTTGATCATTTCTTGTATATAACATTTTTTTCTAAAGTCATTAGTTGGCCCAAAAAAGCGCTGGTTGTTTTAAAGGAAACACCCTGTATATATATATATATATATATATATATATATATATATATATATATATATATATATATATATATATATATATAAGAAGACAAACTTTAAAGCGGGTTTTTAACAGTCAAATGAAATTGGCGCTCGAAATCCGTTACATAGGCATTTAACACGGGAAAACAGTTTTTCTTAGAGCGTTGCTCCCCATATTATTTTAGAAAAAAATTCTTCAAATAAAAGTTGTAGAACATAAAATTCTGCATTTGAATCAATAAGCAAAATTAATTTTGCATGCTTTGTAGCAGCAGAAATTAGGTATGAAAATGTCGAAAATCTACTCAAAAGTAGTGATAGCCATGGAATTAACAAAAAGCTTAACAAACAAACGTGTGTTTATCTGTCATAAAAATTTATTTACAATTTAATTTTTTAATAAAATTATCATAACGTAAAATTCTGAAGCAGAATAATAATTTACTTCTTCTATACTGTTCAAATACTCATTTTTCTGGACAAAAAATTACAATATTTGACATTTAAATCAACACATTTGTTTATCTTCTTTCTTTTAATTCCATGGCTAGCACTATTAAAAAGAAATTTTTAAAAAATTTATATTCAATTTCTGAAGTTATTAAACATACGAAATGCATTTTGTTTACTGATTTACATGCAGAATTTTATATTCTACAACTTTTATTTAAAGATTTTCTTTCTAAAATAATTTAGGGAGCAACGCGCTAGCAAAAACGGTTTTCCCATGTTAAATGCCTATGTAACGGATTTCGTGCGCCACCCGGTATATATATATATATATATATATATATATATATATATATATATATATACATATATATATATATATATATATATATATATATATATATATATATATATATATATATATATATATATATCAGAAAAAACATATCAGATTTCATAACTCACTCCGAGATTCATAAATATAATACGAGAAATAACGATAATTTAACAATACTAAAATTTACTCGGACAAATTCTAAACTCAACAGTGTCAACGCAAAGCTTTTCAACAAATCACCCTAAACTATAAGAACATTGGAACTCAAAAAATTTAAATCTATTTTGTTTAAAAAGTTATAAAATAAAAATTATTATAACGCAGAAGAATATTTAAAAGATGAGAATTTCATAAATGCGTAGCTATTGAAAGCAAGACTGTGAGCTTGAGACCCAAATATTATAAATTTAAAAATGTATATACTTTGTCTATTTGTACCTAAATGTTTTGATTTCTTAAATTGGACGCACTGTGCATGTAAATGCTTTTCAGTTAATAATAGTATATTATATACTCAGGGACAAAGTGCATTTTCAATCCTGTGGGTGAAGTTAATCACCTGAGGGATTGAATGCATTTTAGTCCTGTGGTATATACGCTATTTTTCACACTCCTGTATCATATGGAACCATATCAGGCATTTACAAAAATTCTACCGATAGATAACGCATCTACCGATTACGTTCGAAAACACGAGTGGTTAATAATTACCGTGTTCGAAAATTGTACTATATCTACCAGATCCATCAACCGGTTCCATGATTGTGGATCGAGTAATTCAGCCGGTAAATGAAAAATCTAACCTCAAAAAAGGTAGCGAAAGGTTTCGAACTTTCAAATTTTTTCATAAGTTAGAAATTTACCCTCTTTATCACTTGTGTTCTTAAAATATCGATTCCGGTAGATGTAAACTGGTAACCAGTTGTTTACCGATATATACCGGTAACAGTTTACCGGTAGAATTTTCGTAAATGCCTATTAGAGTAAAAGAAATTAATCTTACAATTTGACAATACAAATGTTAAAAATTTTGTTCAAATTTAAACTCAACATATTTAATCCCATCTGGGACTGAATTTGAACTTTAGTCCCTGAAATGAGTGATTAAAATCGCACTTTAGTCTCAGGAGTGCGAAAAAATTATTATTAATATTAACGAATCTGAGAGCAAACAAATGTGTATGTATTTTACAATTTTTTGTACGATATTTGTGAAACTCAATGTATGAACGTAAACGCGTGTATTTATGTGTACATGATTTATGATTATGAACCTGTAAGATCTTACTTACTCTGATGAAGATATAAATGTATACCGAAATGTCGGTTTTGAAAAAATAAATGCTGCATGATTGAGATTTCATAAATTTTAATATAAATCGACGTTTCGGTACATGTACATGTACACTTACACCTTCATCATGGTGAATAAGATCTTACAGATTTATACGTAAAGTATATACCAAAACATTGATTTTATTTTAAAAAAAGGCTGTAAAACTGAGTTTTTGAGTAATTGCTAACCCCTAATCTTTACCATAGTCGAGAAATGTACCCATATTTAGTTCATTTATCCTATGTCATTTATAAACGGAAAGTATTTCACATACAATCTGTTTTAAAATTAGCCCTTGTAGAATAGACGTAGTAATGCATGATGTCATTATTATTCTAGTGACGTTTGTTTAATGACGTGAACATCTAAGTTCAGTGAGTGTCCTTTATGTCCATAATAACGCAGGTGTGTTGTATCACACGTAATATTACACGTTATGGTTTCACCTACTACGTTTATTTAAATATGCGATGACAGCGCGACAATATGTAAATATTCAATGACAATCATGATAGTACGGCATGTATGCAAATTTACCAAATGTTATTTTAAGAAAATACGAGCCCAAACTCATTTTAGTTTGGTCAGTTAACATTTTCAACAAACAAAATTAAAACCTACGCAAATGGTGACAAATTTCTACACATTTATTCCGATCGACTAGTTTAAAATATATATTTTAAACTTACAAAAACTGAACAAGTTATTTAAGTATTCCGTCAATTAATACTTTATTAGTAATACCAGCTTTAATTCTATTAGGCATTGTCTCCCTAAGCCCTGCATATTTTCCTGTGAGTATTTATTGTCTCATATTTTTGCAAAGTAGATTTTACTGTACTCACTGGATTTTTACGAAGTTGCTTTTCATTGTAGCAAAAGTAAAAAATCTGATGTGGCCAGCACATTACCTTCCGTCAGTTCTATGTATTTTGTACAATTTTCACACAGAAAATACCTTGCTAAAGATTATATTTCTTGTACTTTACCTTCCGGCAGTTGCATGTATTTTATGCAAATTACTTACAGAAAATTTATAGCAAAAGATCCTTTTTTCAGTAAAATTATAAGACAAACACACTATGTCAATTTCACTTGACACTGACATCTTTCAATCAAAATTTTCTTAATATAGTAGCTGTTTTCATAGCTATGGCTACTTTATGAAAATTAATTTCTTTATCATTTTTTAACTCTATATCCATTTAACATTAAGTATAAAATGCAGTCAAATCGTACAGAGAATAAAATATTCTTTAATATTTATAATAACATTAAATGTGAAAAAATGATATTTAACATTGTTTTTTCAAGAAAAACTGTTAAAATCTTCAAATGAGGGTACTTTCGGTTGTCCAATTCTAACCAAAATCTAATCAGCTCTTCACATGGATGTAACGAAGAGAAATGCGAAAGAATTATAATTTTTAGAATTGTAGCCGCACTCTCTGGTACTTTTTTGAAAACAAAAATTTAACTTTGTACATGTGAACCTCGCCTCCAGGTATGTCATTTTGTTTGGTCTTAAGTTTTGAGATATTTACCATATACTCGTATGAAAGCGTATAAGACTGAATTTTCAAAATTACGGTGAATTAAATTTTTCGTTTATTCAAACTGCCTGCGCTTGCTACCCGCAGGCGGAGCGTAACTCATATTAAACAAAAGATGACAGGGTACACAAACATCAAAGATTCCGACAGGGAGTGCGACACTGCGACTACTGGGTAAAAGTATTTTAGGATGTACAGCTTTTACCAGTATGTAGCTTATCCATTCTACTCAAAGCCTTCACACATCCATATACAAATTAAACAATCACGGAGACGGCATATAAGAATCCTGTTTCACACCAACGTTGCGGCGGTTATATTAGAAAATAACGTCATTAGCGTTAGTTTGCCAAATTATATTAAAAAAATATTTTCATTTTGACTTTTATGCTCATTTGCACCACTTGTGGTTAAATAGACAATATATTAATGAAACGCAGCATCAAATGAGTCACTTAATTTAGTTGTGATAGTAACCACTTCTCTAACAAGTGATGAAAGTAATTTACTTTCCTCTCTAAGTGAAGAAAGTTTTTTTTTTGACATTTTTTCTATATATATTTATGCCCATATTCATAAACACTCGTAAAAATTTTAACGGTTATAATTTATATGCAATAAAAACAGTCGATAGAAAAATCGAAATGTAACTTGTCAAGTTTAATTCTATTTGTCAAAGAATTTAACGAGCCGTTTTGAAACTTTACGAGTGTTTATGAATATGGGTATTATTCCTTGAAATAACAGGTTACGAACTTCAATACCTATACAAGAATTATTTATTTAATACTAAACAATAACATATGTACAATAGTAATATTCAAACAGCTTGTGCAGCTAACATAGTAAGTTAGCTATTTGCAGTTATAAAAATATAAAGTACAATTTTCTGTACGAATAGAGACTTCAAATATTTCTAATATTCTTCGCCAGCAGTGCCCTGTATAGGTCTGGTATCTTCAAATATTTTGCTGTTATAGAGGATACTTCGAAGAACTTGTTTATTCCAATGGGCTGAATAGTACATTTATTTTTTTGGTAATTTACAAATAATTGTCGATGTATGTATTAGGGCACCTTAGACAAACATATTTTCTGTACAGCTCAATTAAATTCAAACTGTTTGCAAGCTCATTTTTCATTGTAACTACCATAAACAACCATAAACACGCGAAATTTTCTTGTTTCAGAATCCGGAATGGTTACTATTAATGCTGTCTGCAAATCCTGAAAGTCATCAATTGACATGTTTTTCAACTCATAGCAACGTGGATAAAAAGTATATTACAATTTTAATTTATTTAAGTAAACTTTTTAAAATTGACACATATCTGCACAAACTGTTTAAATGTGGTTTGAATATGACTATTGTTTATAGTCCTCTTATGATTATTATAAAATAATTTTTAATTTTTTTGTATTATAAACGGAAAAATATAACTTATACATGTAATGTTGAAAAAAATAGTATGTAGTTGCAAAACAATATAATATTATGAATTATTGACTAATAAATGGAAAATTCTCTTTGTAGGTTTTCGTTTAACTCTAATTAAGAATTTAATTATAAGCGATGCAAATGGGCATAAAACTTTAATTTATTTTAGCAGGTATAAATAAATGTATTGAATTAAAAATTTTAATGAATAATAATTTTACTTACTGTGACACTAGGTAAGAAAAGTATAGGAATTGTGTTAAAAATTGCATGTCGTTATTTTGGTACATAAGTTTTATGGTTTGGAATATCAGAATTAAACATTTTCATGGTAATGTATGTTTATATGTACATGTACTTATATGAATTTGATACACTCTCCAATTCAATTTGTACCAATAATAAAAAATTTAAACTGTCATATTACCGATCTAGTTACCGTAGTTTAACTAGTTGTCCTTATTGAAAGATGGCTTCTGGCTTCTAACTTCTATGAACATACAAAAACATTGAGATTGAGATTCTATTGAAAGATCAGGGTTACCCAACATGAGTAAACCTTTCTATTATTTGAGAAATAAAATAAAGTGATTTAACATTTTTAATATACATGCGTCTGTAAGATTAAAATCTAATAAATGTTATGTTTCAAACATTGGCGGCTTTTGAAATTAACCTGAAATTGTCGCAATTTCATGAATATCATTTGACATCAATACGTTGTGTGTGAATTTGTAAATGGGATATTCTTATATACTTGCAATCCCATTCAGATTTGCAGATATTGGACCTGCACGAAGAAAATATTCGCATTTCACGAACATATCCTAACGTCTCTTTTGGATAAGACGTACACGTTAAAAAAATAACTATGATTATTAAAAATTAGTATACGTACCGGGTTAATTTTTTTTGTCAACATACGAATAGTGTTTGAAATCACAACAAAGATTTTTCCTAAACTGTCTTAGGGGTGTCTTAGGCCGACCGACACATGGGAGATGTGAGATCAGATAATTGTGAATAGTATCGCCCCAGTGTAAGATATTAAGCTAAAATTTTGCATACTTATTGGAGGATATTAATTCTACGGGTTACAGTTGAAACTAGTCAATTTAAAAGTGTAATATTAGAAAAAATTAAGATAATTTGTACAATTAGCAGGATTATTGTTCGTATACCGGATAAAATGGTTACTAAGTAGCAGAACACATAGCATAGTGGTATCGTGTGCACTTGGTTATAAACAAAGCTCGGAGAGACTGGGTTCGGAACCAGCCAACTGCAAAATTTAAGTTTTAATTTTAACTATTCAAAATAATTTTTATTATTAATTTTTTTATCTTTTATTGACTTTTAATAAAATGTAAACATTATTTAAAGCATAAATTATACGTATTTTGTAAAATCTGAATCACATTGATTACAACATACAGTTAAATAATTACAAAAGTATTTTAGTATTTATTTTTAATAAACGACGATGTTATTGTTAAACAAACGGATAAATTTAAATATTTAGGATCACTCTTTGACAAAAATGGCCTAAGAGAAACGGAAATTAAAAACCGAATTATCCAAAGCAAAAAAGTCTTCAAAGGACTTAACTCTTTCTGGTGGGATAAGAACATCTCAAACGAAACCAAGAAAAGAGTAGGCAAAGCATTGGTGGAATCAGTTTGAAACTATGGACCGGAATTTTGGACATCAAAAACACATCTAAAAACAAGAGTATTTTCAATAGAGTTGATCTATCTACGAAGGAGTTCGAGAACAACAAGACTAGAGAGAAAAGCAAACGAAGAAATAAGAGATAGATTGAAGACAGCAGAAACAGTTGCAAATAGAATTAGAAAAAGATCTTTGAAATGGTTTGGCCATTTACTGGAATGCTTAAAGAATGTTGGCCCAAAAATTAATTGTACCCGCATTAACAATGATAAATATAAATATTAAATTTCGCTGTGCGATGTGGCCTAGAACATTCAAAAAGCTTTAGATAGTTATCTCCATTAGAATAAAGAAATGTGAAAATAAAGAATATGTGTGTCAGTTGTTAAACATTATGAGTGGTAGCATGAATGGAGATGACTACGGAGGAGACGACTAGCAGTATTTTAACTCTGTCAATCGTTTATAGTATATACCTATATTGCAAATAAAAGTTGCATAGGTACAATTAATTTTTCTATAACTGTTATTTGAAGTTTTTTCTCTAACATAAACCATAAACGACTGACAGAGTTAAAAAAGTGCTAGTCATCTCCTCCCTGGTCATGTCCTAATCACAATTCATGCTACCACCCCATGTGTTTACAAAAAAGTGAATGTGCTATCTACAACATATCTTTTAAATTATAAATAATTAATCCAATTTAGAAACTAAATTAAGAAATATGTTTGAATCCATTTATTTACTCATTAAAATCAGTGAAATCATACATGTATTTTGTTCCATAAATCCAGAGAAAGATATTTTTTCTAAATATGTAAATTTCTAGGCAATAAATTAGTGCTTATCAAACAGTACAATATCCGTGTATTTCCCTTCCAAAATTTCTACGGGCTGTCGATCACCGCTCAACCCGCACAAACATCGGCCGGGCCCACAACTCAGCACCTCCCTAGTCGGGTTGCAGGACCGTCGGGACGCCGGAGACGGGGAAGAGAACGTTTGGCGTCGGCTGAGCACGTACCACTAGATCCTGTGTTTAATTTACCACACGATCCCTGAGGATCCCTGGTCATCGCACCAATTTATAACACAATTGTGTTACGTAAGAAGCAATGAATATCAGGAGTAATTTTGTTATAAATTTCATTTGGGATGTTTGGGCTAATTTGATAATAAAAGGTTCAATTTTTAACTCAGAAACAGAATTATTGTGATGATAAACACAACAAGGAAATCTGCAATCATGTACTAATATACATTATTAATAACAATGGGGTCGTGTACTATAGTAACAAATTAGAACATGGGTCATTTATATTAAATGAGACCCTAAATCTTTATGATTAACCTTGCCTTGTTAACATACATGTTACACATCTTCTGTATTCCAAATTCTAATTATTTTCAAGTCATCTGTTTTCGTCTCTTTGAAATTCGGAATCCGTTTTCAAGTAAATGAATACAGAAAATAAGGAAATAACGAAAGTAAACCAAATAATACCTATTTGAATTTATAATGCCTTACCAGATAGATTATGTTTAGTGAAAGGCTGCCAGTGGCAATCAAACTTTTTACTATAATATTTATAGTATTTTATCGTGAGGTGACGTGTAATAAACGCCCGCACGGTACGAATATGTCATTATCATTACCGATATCTACGAATAAAGCAGATTGGCACACCCAACAATGGGTAATATGCCGAGATGATATATTTATTTATTTATTTGAAGAATAGGTCAATTTGTGACTTACGTCGTAGATTATTTTAAAAAAATATTATGAATTAACGAATTAATACTTTCTAGAACTAATCATCGCTTTCAGTTTGTTTAAGATTCATAAAAAAATCTGATGTGGACACCACACGACTTCCTTGTACGCAAAACTAATATGAAGTATAGACTCAATTATAAAATTGCACGTATTTGACGTAATTTGACATTAACATCTATTTTTTATTTTTTGTTATTTTTTGTCCTAATCCATAGAAAGCTTCCTTGCAAAAACCAAAAAGTATATGTTTTAAATTTATATATCTCGCTTATACAAAGGGCTAATTTAATAATACTTAATGTGATAGACGCAAAATTTAATTCTCTAAAACTCTTATTTGAAGCATTTATTTCGAAAATCAAAATGAAACCATTTTATTCAAGAAAAACTGTTAACAACTTCAGGTAATATATCACTTCCGGTTAGCCTGTTTTAACCAAAATCTGCTATGTTATTCCAATAGATATAAAAGTCTTATATACCAATTTGAAAAGTTTTGGATTATATTTTAATATAGTTTTTCATTAAAATCTATTATAGGCATCATATAAAGTACCATTTCTAAAAATTATGTAATGACCAAAAAGGAGGTGCACAACTAGATGTTATAGAAGTCGTAAATATAAAATTTCAACTTTCTACGGCTTACCGTTTTTGAGTTATGCGAGATACGTACGTACGTACAGACGTCACGACGAAATTAGTCAAAATGGATTCAAGGATGGTCAAAATGGATATTTCTGTTGAAATCTGAAAACCGAAATTATTCGCTAATACAATACTTCCTTTACTTTGTACAAGGAAGTAAAAATAGTGGAGAACCCCATTGTAATTACAGCTGAAATTCATATGCAGACGAAATGATTATGACACAGTATGGTCACCGTGTATAAGAAGATATATTCGAATTCTCTCTAGTACCATCAATTATGTTTACCCCTAAAAGCCAAAACACAATTTTTAACCTCATCTCTAAGAGAGTTATTGAATTCATGCTAAAAACAGCATCTCCAGATTTAAGTGAATAAGCACGTTTTAAGGTCCCTAGAATCCGATTATAACATTTTTACAATGATGTCCGTATGTGTGTGTGGATGTTGGAATCACGATTTCCCAAATACTATAAGACTTAAAACATTTTAAACTACGGATTTCTCAATCTAACAATAATGGGAAGAGTTGGTTTTGGTAACAATTGGACAACCGGAAGTAGAAGTTACAAGAAAAAAATCATCTAAATATTATTTATCAAAAATTTATGTAAATATTTATATTAAAGAACGTTAAATTCTTTATTATTAAATAAATAAATAAATAAATAAATAAATAAATAAATAAAGAAATGCATATAAAATAATTTGATGTAAAAATTCTCAGATCAAACTACTTCAAGGCAAGAAATTCAAATGTACAAACATTGACATATAAATGTCACTGTTAAAAATATTTGTACATCATTATGAAGATTATGAAAATAAATAAAGGATCAACAACGCAAAAGAATATACCTAAAAAAGAATATAAAAGGAATTTGCGGAAAAATGACGAATATAAAGAAAAAGAAAAGGAAAGTAGAAAAAGAAAATTTCAGAATATTAAATACAAGAAAAATGTATGTATTGTACATAATTTATATTAAAATATTCCATAGATTTTGCAAATATATGTGAGAATTATTTTGTAGTGAGACATGAATATATGTATTTGTACTTAGGAATATTTTTCATTTTATGCGTACAACCAGGTAAAATAACTGGCGTGAGGTTATGTGCTGGCCACATCAGATTTTTTATTTTGAAGTTTAGTTATTTTGCGATAACAAGTTTTGACAAATTATTCGCTGATAAATTTCTTTTTTTGGTACATTTTCTGTTAAAAAAGAAACAGTTTATATATATATTTAATGTGTTTTATCCTATTGTAAAGGATGATGGATCAATAATTCAAATCTTTTATGAAAAAAATATCATATTTTGTTACTGTAAATCTGATTTCTGCATTTTCCTCCTTTACTATTAGTAACATCATTTGTTTCTTAAACAAACTAGTATGTGTTTACAATGCCATTCGTAGTAGGTAATTGTAATTATCGTTGATGATCCAATGAACCCCGTGTGGCTGGGTCCGTTAGGTGTCTGGTTGTGATTGAACGTCCACAGTTTGATTTCGACTTAAAATTTGAGAATTGTTTCCAATAGAAAATTACTTAAAAATTGTTAAAATTTTATGACATTTTTCACGAGATAGAAAGATATTTGGACCAATAATTCTGAGTTTACTAGACGCAATTTTTAATTCTGAATAACTTTTGCCTTTTGCTCTAAAAGTAATAGGAAAAGATATGTCGCTATTTGAAAACTTTATTATTGTATATCCTATATTAAGAAAAAAAAAAAAAAAAAAAAAAAATAGACACCAGTGCCGGATGTACCTTATATGAGGCCCTGGGATGGAATGAAAGTTCAAGCCCTATAAAAATAAGAATGTTATATTTGGTTAAAGTATTCTGGAATTTAAAAAACAACGAATAACACATTAAAATATTGTTTTATAATCTATTTTGCATTGATACAGCGCGTGAATAAAAATAATAGTCTAATTTCTAGTGCTTCAAATCCTATCTAGTTGCATACAATTTTTTTACGTCTGCAATAAAAGCTTTAAAAAGTGCCATAGCGTTTCATGTTTTCACCCGTTTGCATTAAAAAGGTGCATTTTTCACACTTTTAATGAAAAAAAACAAACTTTTTTTAACGACGAAAATCTAGAGGCCCCAGCCCGCAGCATATTCAGCTTATTTGGAAAACCGGCACTAAGACACCCGGAATACTAAGCAATGCAGTTTACATAACATTTGAAAAGATTTTTGACATAATGAATTATTAATAGGTATTTTAATTAGTATTTTTTTGTTTTAAAATTCACTTTGAAAAAATGTTTCGACATTATTAAACATTTCAGGCTTAAAACGTGAAAGATTGCTACATTAGGAAGTAAAAATACGAAGGGAAACCGGTAGACATGACAAGGACTGATTGCCTGTCATAAGTGTCATAGTACAATACGCAGCAAAAGGAGCAAAAAAGGTATTGTACAAGTGAAATTAGAAAAAAGAATAAGGAATTACAAAACTTATGTAAAACAAAATATCACTTTTGAACACAATACCTATGAAAGTAAATAACCTGCAAGGTGTGCTACTCTATACACTATACATAAGCAAGTACAGAGTGTGGATTACTATTCTTAGTATCCATATGACCATTTTAAGTAATTTGGTTAGATTAATATAATATTATGCAAACAAGATATTTTCATGAAATACCACACAAATTCTTCTTTCGTATCTAAACAAATTATACTGCTCTGAGTCTGACCTTTTCATAGAAAGCGCTAAAACTTTATAAGGGAGGTAGCCAATCTTCTACTACGATTTTCCTTGATCTATGATAATACTGCAGCAATCGTAAAAACGTATTCAGTTTGAAATTTGATTTTAAGGATCTATCATTTATTAAAAGATTTGAACTTGTTTGGTTTTGTAAAAAATTTACAATTACTCGATGAAAGTTATGAAAATAAAGAAGAAAATGATGTTTATATTATTATTTTTATTATTGCTTTTTCCGCTAGCTACGACCCTGGGACCCTTCAATCAGCAGTCACTCATTTTGAAAATAATATTTATAAAATCATATCAAAAATTTATATAACATAATAATATAATGAGGTACCTATTTATTTTCTTTTTATAATATTTCCACATTTCAAATCGTTATAAAACAAATATAAATTTTCTAATTTGAAGTTATGTTTATGTATGTCATTTTTGACACAAATTTATTCTTTTCTTACATTTTGTTTGCAAAAATTAGGCTAAAATAGGGTCGTTGTCTAGGGGATATTCAATGAAACTAGAAATTGGAAATTATAAATCAATGTAAATGGTACCACGGTATTTACTGGCCGAAAAGGAAATTATCAAGAAGATTACCAGATTCAGATGTGGTAATGACTAGAGAAACATCAAGTACTGTTTATCAAGTGAGGAGAGAAGGTGCAGGCTATGTAGAAGAAAAAGGATACATTTAGGCACCTAAGGACATCGTGCAGAAAAGTTCAGAGCGAGGGAAGAAATGAAATGATTCTGTTAGGCGACTTAGGGTCAGCCATAGCTGGATGAAAAAAGTCATCAAGAAACGGAGGCTAATTTAATACCAACTATAAAATGTAAATATGTTAAGCCCAAACATCGAAAACGCTCAGTGAGCGAAAAAAACAGTCACAACGCGTTGCGGATGGTGCTGAACTTACCAAATACCGAAATCTGATCATTTGTCGCGTTGTGTTAAGTTCAGTTAAGTAATGTTATTGTCGTTTTTAAAAAAAAAAAAACAAACTATAACATTACCTAACTGCCAATTCATAATTGGTAGTCAGTGAGCGTTTCAGAACGCGTCGTGTCCGTGTCAGCTTTATCCATAACGCTCACTGAGCGTTTTCGCGGTGTTTGGGCGTAACACACACACTTATATATATATATATATATATATATATATATATATATATATATATATATATATATATATATATACGAGGTGCTACCCAAAAGTTACCGAACTTATTTTTTTAAAAAAGCTGTATTTGTTAAAACTTTAAACCAACATATTATCTTCTTCAAAATAATCACCACCTACAGTTATACACTTGTCCCATCTTTTTTCCACTGTTCAAAATACTTTTTGTAGTCATTTTTTTCAATAGCATTTAGGACCTCCTGCGATATAGTTTGAATCTGTGACGGCTGGAACCGTTACAATTGTAAAAATATTAATTGACTTAAACTGTATAAATTATAAAATATAACAAAAGATAACAATTTTTATTTTACGTGAACGTTACCAAAAAATGACAAAATATCAATGAATATTTATTTACTTTTCGTCACCCCAGTTTCCAAAACAATCCCCCAAACCTCACTTGATTTCCTTGATTCCCCCCATGTGACTGGATGCACATTATAAATCTCCTCAAAAGTTGTGCACCGCGAAATTGTGCCAAGGGGTACCACAGTAACGGGTAACTTATACGTGGACGTTTTGAGGCTTTTAAGGGAAAATGTGAGGCGAAAACTTCCTGAACTTTGGGCAAGCAAAAATTGGCATTTCCACCACGACAATGCACCGCCCCACACATTTTTGACATCCATGCAAAGAAATGTTCTTCACCAGACCTTGCTCCCTGCGCCTTTTTCGTCTGCCCAAAAATAAAAATCAAGCTAAAAGGCCAGAGATTTGAGGCTGTTGAGGAGATTCAAACTATATCGCAGGAGGTCCTAAATGCTATTGAAAAAAATGACTACAAAAAGTGTTTTGAACAGTGGAAAAAAGATGGGACAAGTGTATAACTGTAGGTGGGGATTATTTTAAAGGAAATAATTTGTTGATTTGAAGTTTTAATACTTAATACAGCTTTTTTAAAAAAATAAGTTCGGTAACTTTTGGGTAGCACCTCGTATATATATATATATATATATATATATATATATATATATATATATATATATATATATATATATATATATATATACGAGTATATATATATAATGTAGATTCTAAACCAATTTGGAAAGTATAAGTATAATCTAGTTTAATCTAATTAGAAACTCAAAAACAATGGCCCGTATTAAGAACCCACTTTTATAGAGCGGTTTTGTTAAAAGTGACGATTAATATCAAATAGAATATAATATACAAGCGCGCTTCTTAACAGCGCTATTATTTATAATAGTGCGTTCGTAATACTAACCAATGAAATCAATGACAAATATATTTCGAATCACAACCAAAACTCAAACCTCCTAAAAATATTTTCAAATACAGAGAGTAATTTGTTTCTTATAGAAATACAAACGCACACCCGTATATTTTTCCTGTTTTTTAGCAAAACATTGTTGCTCAGGCGATCACAATCGAACAATAGGGCGTCATAGAAACTTCAATAAATGGACTTGTTTAATTCTTGTGAGAAACTATTCAAATTGACATTGTTTTGTAAGTTTTACTATTAACTAAAAAAATATTTTTTTCACGACCAAACTTGGTGTATATTACTAACAAATGCATCATATTTATCTTTGTAGTTTTCCAAGTAATATAATTAAGCATCCCCTCATCAAAGACAATAAAAATAACAAACATCTCTATAACACATACCCCAAATAATCCCGAAGCACAATATTAATTAAATAATATTAAATATACACCCGATAAGATTCAACAATCCCCTAAGGCGTGATCCCTATACTCTAGCATCCCCTAGTGTATCCTTACCTTACTCTTACACCCTTTAATTTATACGCACATGCGCACAGCACATATTTCAACATTTTCACCGTTTTGACAATATATCACGCTTTTCATTACTGGCATAGCGTTCACTTAAATTATTTCGCCGTGCTTTGCTTTGTTTTACGGTGTGTTTTGTTTTATTTTGTTTTGTTTAGCTGTTACGTCTGAACATGGCTGAATACGCTGCGACGTTGTTTTGCGCTACGTGGTGATGCGATGCTCGTATATTTTGCTTTGGTTAAGGTCAACGGATAAAAAATTGGCCAGAGAAAAATTTGTGTTTTCTGATGGGGGAGGGTGCTGCAGTAGGCGATATTTATTTATGAGGGGAACGAACCTGATATATGGAATGTAATTAAATCCAGAAAATATGCATTGTTTCTAAAAATGGAAACAAAGAGTTTGCAATTTTTGCATGCATTTTAAAATATATAAATAAGGTGGTTTTCCACAACGTAAAGGTAAAATATTTTATATTATTTGAAGAATATATTACATTGTATATTCTAAGAAAATTGACCAGAAATATAATTCTTTTTGATTGAAAAATGCACATAATATAACACATTCTAAGTTACTTGTAAAGTGAGGGAAGTAATTTGGGGGTTAATTTTGTTTTTATAAAACAACCAAAAAATAATCGGAATGTTTTGTTTTTATTTTAAATTTATATACTCTATCCGTTTTAACTATAGAGCGTTGGGTGAGATAGGGCTTAAGATTCTAGCTCTCTGATAGGTTAAAACGTGAACCGAGTTTACACAGTAAAATAATTGACGTGAAATTTAAATTTGACAACAGTATCAATTATTTTGCCGTCTGACATAAAATATATAAATGTCAACATAGTTAATAGTATACGATTTGTTACATATTATCAATTTCTGTTCAGTTCTGGTTGTTTGTTATTTTCGTTTATATAATTTTCATAGTGTTTTGTCGTTATATTTCATATTACATAGTTTTTATTGTGCGCGTTTTCTTAGTTTTTAGTTAGTAGTTCGTAAGTTTTGTTATTGTTCTCTTCGTTCATATTATGGTTAAAAATCCTGAACCTGACTCTGATAATATTTTAAAATATCCAAAAGGAAAGGCTCTCCGAAGCGGGGAAAAAAGTAGCATATACGCCCCAATTCTGTAAGAAAGTTGTTAAGTCTTAGCAACATTGCTATAGCAAATAACCAATAATAATTGCGAACACAGAATAAAACTTGAAAATGAGAGGCTTTACATTTGTTTCTATTGGTTACAAATTTTAGCAACGTTGCTAAGTCTTAACAACTTTCTTACAGAATGTATATTCCAAATTAGAAAGTGTCCAAATTGTGGCATCAGAACTGGGCATAGGACGATGTAATATTTGGAAAGCTATAAAAGAACATGAGGCAAATGACCCGTATCACCCCAGGAACACAGAAATTAGTTTAGAACATTATTTTGTTCATATTTAACGGTGTATATAGTTTATACATATAATGTATATATTTTAGAGAGTAAATATTTATATTTCAAAGGTGAATTATATTTTTATTTTACGTTGTTTTCTTTAAAATTTATTTGAATAATGTGGTTTTCATCTATGCATGCCCCTTTCGCCGAAATGTAGAGAAAGGTACGGAGATTATAAGTAAGTATATGGATATATGTACGTACAAGACAAAATTACTGAAAAAATGTCCATTAGAAAGAATTTTTTTAAATCCAGGAATGGCGCCAAAATTTGAATTTTTTATTTAATACATGTAAAAACGGCCGCGCTCGAAACGCCATCTAGTCTATAGTTAAAACGGATAGAGTATAGTAGTGATGTATCGAGGACTTGATATGCAGATCTAAACGATTTTTGACATTAGCCAAGTATCTGTTGTTAAGTTATGTAAAATAAATAAATACACTGTTCAAAATCGAACAGAGATATTTTATTAATTAAATGTAAAATGAAAACTTTAAATTACTTATATTCAAGTAATTTTTGAGGAAAATAACGCGTATAAAGTCTCATTTACAGCTACTTTTTTGAATGCATAACGTTAATACATAGTGCTAATAGATAATGCGTAACGTAATTTGAAATATGGCAACGCCCAAGACCATACACAGCTAGTTTTAATTTTAACACATAATGCATAAACACAATATATAGGAACAAAAGTTTGCAAACTCCAAACTTTTATGCATCGCATTATGCATTAAGTAAATTTGTGACAGCTGTCAAAAATAATTTGCGAGTAATCTCAAAATCTTGAATGTAAAAGAAGTGCTATATTTGTAATACCGTGTGCCCAAATAAAATTAAACAAAAATATACGTTTCAGCAATCCTTTCCTGCCATGAAATGCAGAAAATGCTATGATTTTCTTAACGTTACGCATTAACACTAGGTAATTAAAATTATGTCTTATGCATTATCATTACGCATTAAAAAAGTGCTTGAGCTATATTTCATATTATTTTGTTACTAACGACACGATTTCCTTTTGTTTTCGTCATCTGTTAAATATTTGTTACAACAACGAGTTTTATATTTTTCATTTAACTGTAGAATAACGTCCGTTGTTACTGCATTGTTTAACAAATTTAAATTGCGTGTGCAAATTTAAATTCTTTTATGAAAAGGCGGCATTTATCACGAAAACAAATGTTATGTGCCGTTGGTATGTTACAAATTGGGCGACGTCAAATTAAATTTTCAGCCGAATTTGAATATGAACAAAGTGCCGAAAGTATACTGAGCGATACCTACTGGAATTGTACCTATCCAACATCAGGGCAACGCACGGATTACAATTGCAATCGCAGTAAAAGACAGTTATATCCAACTTTGTACTGGTCGCCAACTTCAAAATTGGTTAATTCGGACAAATGGCATACTGTTTAGCAACCAAACTGTACGCAGTAGGTTACACGTGGCACACTTAAGATCTAGGAGATCCATCGCTCCCATCAGAGTTCTACCCTAACGATAAGGAATCGCAGAGCATCTCTTTTGTGGTTATATGAACACAAAATTTTACAAATAATAATAATAATAATAATAATAATAATAATAATAATAATAATAATAATAAATCTTTATTGACCGAAACCAAAAGGCGAGGTTCAGCCAAAGGCTGGTCTTCCACCTAACTATACACACATATAAACATGATGTGCAAGATGCCAAAATGACAAATTGACAACTTTATAAATCAAAAACATAGTCCAAATATATACATGAAAAAATACAGCAATATAAACAAAACACTGATCCTAATTTTACACAGATATTAACTATAAATGACAATGTAAAATGTAATTCATGAAAAAACAATGGTACTACTGAAACAATTACAAATTATATTGATCATAGTTTACACAAACATTAACTGGATGTAAATGACAATTTATTAAGTAAAACATGGAAACAAGAAAAATGAAAAAAATAAAAATGGTGCTACTCAAATAATTTCTTAATTTTATTTTTAAATGAATTTACACAAAGAGATTTCAAATCATTCGGTATATTATTATAAAGAAATGGTGCAAGGTAAGAGAAAGAGCCCTTAAATTTAGATTTTCTATATGAAGGAACAATGTATAGATCTTTCATCCGCAGCGTATAGTTGTACTGTTTTATTATTAATTTGTCGAGCAAATAATGTGGGGTACCAGTTTTTATAATTTTCTGTATTAGACAGAGATACATCTTTGTTACACGATCATCAATAGAGAGCATCTTAGCCATTGAGCGATATTTGGTAATGTGATCGAATTTACGCACACCATAAACAAAGCGTAAACACGAATTCTGCAGTAGAGTAATTCTATGTTTGTCAGTTTCTGTTAAATTTGGTACGTATGTGCAACCGCAGTAATCAAAGAGTGGTAAAATGAGAGCATTTATGAGGCGAAGTTTCACATCGATACTGAGATCATTTCTAAACTGATAAAGATGTCTTAATTTAATTCGTGCAGCAATCAACTTTTTATTCAGATGTTCTCTGAATAACAAGTTTTCATCTACATGGAGACCCAAAATATTGACAGAGCTGCTACGATTTAAAGTTGAATCATCTAATATTAAATGAGTAATGGTATCACATTTCCCAACTACAAGAAATGATGATTTAGCAGCATTTATTTTAAGCCCATTGTCTTTTACCCAAGTAGATAGTTTTTCCAGATCACTGATAACAAGTTCAATTTGTTTACTAATATTAGAGGGATCTAAAGTAGCAAGTATGGTAGTATCATCAGCATATGAATGAGCAGTGGAAAAATCAAATACTGATGGCATATCAGCTACAAAAATGAGAAAAAACAACGGGCCGAGAATAGATCCCTGCGGCACACCACAATTTAAACTATAAAAGCTAGAAGAAGAAGAAGATATCTGCACCTTAAAGTTTCTATTATTAAAATAACTATTACACCACTGAATAGATCTGTCGGAAAAATTGTAATATCTAAGTTTAGCCAGTAACATGCTGTGATTAACCATGTCAAATGCCTTAGAGAAATCTATTTGTATTGCCAGAGAAATTTCAGAATTATTAAAATTATTTAACAAAATGTCAACAATATTTAACAAACATGTATTAGTGCTATGCCCAGTTCTAAATCCAGACTGAAAAGAAGGCAAAATGTTATTATTATGTAAGTAACTCATGATTTGATCACAGCATGCTCTTTCCAAAACTTTCGACATCACGGGTAAAATATTTATTGGTCGTAAATCATCGACTGTAGTACAATCATTATGTTTAGCAATTGGTTTAATAATAGCAATTTTCCAAATACTAGGTACAACGCCATCTAGAATGCAGGTATTTATGATGTGCGCAAAGTAGTCCACAATGACAGGCAAAATGAGCATGATCATGTTTAAAGATATGCCATCTACACCAACAGCATTAGACTTCTGCTGCATCAGAATTCTAATTATTGTATCTCTGTCTACACATGTGAAATCAAACTCTTGTTCAGGTTTCTCTATATACTTGCTCTGTAAAAAATTATTTAATAACCCAGGGTTTATTCTACTATCACCTACTTTATCATATAAATATTGAGCATATTCACTGGCATCAATATTATCTGGAATATCCCTTTTTATTTTATTATTTACCCCCATTTGATTTAAATTTTTCCATAAAAGTTTACTGTTCCCGATATTATTATTAATTTCCCATTCTAAGTAACACTGTTTTTCTTTACGTATGGCAGCTGTAGTTAGATTACGCATTTGCTTATAATACAGTAATTTAGCATCTGTTTTATGTTTTTTGTACTGTGCGAGAGCTTTATCTCTCTCCTTTTGCATTATTCTTATTACAGGCGTAATCCACGGACAGTGATTTTTACAAACTGTTATGGTTCGAATCGGAGCATGTTTATTAAAGAGGGAAATAATGTGGTGATTTAAAAAATTAATTTTATCATTGACATTATCAAACTTGATAATATTATTCCAATTTACTTTTTCGCAATCAGCAAGGAATGTTTCATAATCGAATGTATTAAAATCTCTATATGTAATTGATTTTCGTGATGCTATTAATTTAGGTATATTGAGAGCACAGTAAACACCAAAATGATCTGTGAAATTTGTACAGTCAATGACTCCAGCATGAGAATACAATGATTTATTTGAGATGGCAACAATATCTAATAAAGATTTAGAGGCTGGTCGTGTATAATGCTCTATTAGTTGATGCATATCATGTGCGGCCAGTAAATTCTTAAAAAATATAGAATGTGCATCATAACTAAAAGATTCACATTGATATCACCTGTAAAAATTACAGCATCACTTTGGGTTAAGTATTCTGTTAAGATTGGATCCAAAATATCTAGTTCTTTATAAAATTTAGAATGCGGGTTATAAATGACCCCGATAATGATTTTGTATTTGTGAAACGTAATTTGTATCCATAAATGTCAATATTATTACTAGTTACAAACGTACTGTCAAGTATTTTGTATGGAACACCACAGCGAACATAAAAAGCAAGACCTCCACCACGTTTGTCTGATCTTTCTAAACTGACAAGTTCGTAATTATTAATATGAAACAAATGTGATGGTGAAGTTTCACTTATCCATGTTTCACTTACAGCTAGAACATTAAAATTATGGTCATATAAAAAATCTTTAAATACGGAGAAACATGAATTGAGTGATCTTGTGTTTATATGACCACATGTAAACATACTATTATTTGAACAATTGTTCATAGTGTTAGAGACAGCAATTATCAACATAAATATAAATGAGCGAAGTTTGGCAAAAAAAAAGAAACAATAAAATTATATTAAATACGAAATAAATGAAATGAGTGTAAGATCAATTCTTATAAAAATCAAAACAGAACTAATAATAAAAAACTTTGAATGTTTGGTTTCTTGCAGAATCCCGCTCAGGTTTATTGCTAAATAATTAACAAGCGACAACTGAAATAAATATGCTTGGCAATTTTCACAAATAAATTTAGTAAATAGTGCGACCAAAATACAAAAAGAGTAATACAAAGATTTAACAAATAAATATATACTTATTAGTACTTATTAATAAATATGTACTTACTTAAAAAAAAAGAAACTAGGAATATTAATGTTTACAAATAGCTCCAAAATACATAATTAGAAAATCAACAGCCGATTTTATCAGTATTATAAATGCTCAATTTACCATTAGCTACTAAGATTATTGACAGAAATGAAAAATTTGTGTGATAAATTCGCAATTATGCTTTTAAGAATAAGCGAATGAAGATATCACCAACTGTTGATTAAGAAGTGTCCGAAATATCAGCGATATTATTTATTCTTTTGATAACACCGTTGATTTTAGCGAAAATGTTACCGTCTCTAGACCAAACGTTTCTGAACCCCATTTTCTTTGCCGCACATGTAAGTAAATTGAGTCTACATTTCGTTAAATCTTCTTTAATTGAGATCTTAGAACCTTTCAACTTATTACGGTGTTTCAGTACAAGGTCACGTGATTTATGAACAGAGTAGTCATCTGTATGGTTCTCCATTGAATATAGATATGGTATTTACAGCGATTCAAGAAACATTCGAGTAAAGAGGCAGCCTGATCACTTAATATTTTTAATTTTGCAAAATATCTTTTTACGGTTTTAAGCAGTGTAAATAGATATAGAAAGTTGAAGAGCTCAATGTAAAACTCGATAATTATCATTGACTGTATTACACAATCTAAATCTAAAACTGCGTAGAATGATACTAATCACGTTACGGAAATACCGTGAGCCGAAGGCGAGAGAATCGCGAACGATACAATTTAAATCTGCAGTACGAGAATCTAAAAAGTTTTGAGCCTAGTAACAAACAAGTATTTTATCGACCAAATTCATTTTTCTCAGCGTAATATGTAGTTCCATACATTTTTTTCATTTATGCTCCATCCTGTATAACTCGTCCAAATGTTGCTTTGCAAAATAGGCTTCAATGTATTTGAAGAAAATCTCTGTCCTCTCCGAGCCAAACTTTTTATTAAGAGCAAGTTCACTGTTTTCATTGTTCCTTCCTCGCAGGTGTGTAGTTTCATCAACATTTATAAATCGACATAAAAATTCTACTCGCTTCGTTTAAATTGCTCCAATATTCAATGGGTTTTTGATACAAAGTGAGCAATGATAAACGCGTTCCTTTGATATGCCCTCAACCTCTGCTGTGCCTTTAACTTTCATTCTATAGTCATCTAGAATCATTTTGTGACCTTTTTCGATGTTATCAGTGGTAAACACAGCTAATGGTCGGTAGACTCTATAACGCTAATTATCATCAACCAAGCTGGTACGATGATTTTTAAATTCAGTTACCCATCTTTTCATTATGGCAAATGATGGAGCAGAGTTCCTGTAAACAGCGTCTTTCTCGGGTTTAATTTGCGTACTACTGCAAATGAAAAGATTTAATCAGGCACGATACCTGTTTTTTAACCTCCTGCTATGCTAGATAAAAGAGGTATAGGGATCGTGCTAAAAATGTCATATCGAGATTTTAATAAATGACAACGTTTTAAGGTCCCTAGAATCCAATTTTAACATTTTCACAATGTTGTGTGTGTGTGTGTGTGTGTGTGTGTGTGTGTGTGTGTGTGTGTGTGTGTGTGTGTGTGTGTGTGTGTGTGTGTGTGATGTGGATGTGGATGTGGATGTGGATGTGGATGTGGATGTGGATGTGGATGTGGATGTGGATGTGGATGTGGATGTGGATGTGGATGTGGATGTGGATGTGGATGTGGATGTGGATGTGGATGTGGATGTGGATGTGGATGTGGATGTGGATGTGGATGTGGATGTGGATGTGGATGTGGATGTGGATGTGGATGTGGATGTGGATGTGGATGTGGATGTGGATGTGGATGTGGATGTGGATGTGGATTTAGATGTGGATGTGGATGTGGATGTGGATGTGGATGTGGATGTGGATGTGGATGTGGATGTGGATGTGGATGTGGATGTGGATGTGGATGTGGATGTGGATGTGGATGTGGATGTGGATGTGGATGTGGATGTGGATGTGGATGTGGATGTGGATGTGGATGTGGATGTGGATGTGGATGTGGATGTGGATGTGGATGTGGATGTGGATGTGGATGTGGATGTGGATGAACATGTGGATGAGCATGTGGATGAGCATGTGGATGTGGATAAGGATGTGGATGTAGTTGTAAATGTAGATGTGGATGTGGATGTGGATGTGGATGTGGATGTGGATGTGGATGTGGATGTGGATGTGGATGTGGATGTGGATGTGGATGTGGATGTGGATGTGGATGTGGATGTGGATGTGGATGTGGATGTGGATGTGGATGTGGATGTGGATGTGGATGTGGATGTGGATGTGGATGTGGATGTGGATGTGGATGTGGATGTGGATGTGGATGTGGATGTGGATGTGGATGTGGATGTGGATGAACATGTGGATGAGCATGTGGATGAGCATGTGGATGTGGATAAGGATGTGGATGTAGTTGTAAATGTAGATGTGGATGTGGATGTGGATGTGGATGTGGATGAACATGTGGATAAAATAAATATATCATCACGGTTTATTACCCATTGCTGGGTGTGCCAATCTGCTTTGCACACAGATATCGGTAAAGATGATATATTTGCACCGTGCGGGCGCTTACCAGGCGTCACCTCACGGGCACTCATTGCTGGCGTGGAGAGTCCACCACAGGGGTCAATTTTGTGCCATTTAAAATTGGGAATATTTAGCGTCGGTCGGGATCGAACCTGGTTCCCCAGATTCGCGACCTGACTCTCATGCCCGCGGCCACGACACCTTATTCTAATATGGGAAGAGGCCATTTAATTTTGGTGTATATCAGATAACCGGAAATGGCACTTGCCGTGAAGCTCAAAATAGATTTTCTTCGAAAAATACCTTCAAATATTTTTTACCTTCCGTCACCTTTAGGTAAGGAAGGTATTGTCTTTGGTCAAAAAATTCGATGATGAGTTTTTAATCAATAAGCACGTTTTAGGGTCCCTAGAATACGAATTTACTATTTTTACGATGATGTCTGTATGTGTGTGTGTGTGTGTGTGTGGATGTGTGTGTGTGTGGATGTGTGTGTGTGTGTAACAAAATTTTCGTCTGCGATAACTCTAATACTACAGTTACAAAAATTATAATTTTTTCATATACTTCTTCGTTACATCCATATGAAGAGCTGATTAGATTTTGGTTACAATTGGTCAACCGGAAGTACCATTATTTGAAGATTTTAGCAGTTTTTCTTGAAAAAACTATGTTAAATATAATTTTTTCACATTTGATGTTATTATAAATATTAAAGAATATTTTATTCTCTGTACGATTTGACTGTATTTTATACTTAATATTAAATTGATATAGATTTAAAAACGTATAAAGAAATTAAATTTCGTAAAGTAGCCATAGCTATGAAAACAGCTACTATATTAAGAAAATTCTGATTTAAAGATGTCAGTGTCAAGTGAAATTGAGATAGTGTGTTTGTCTTATAATTTTACGGGAAATATAGGATCTTTTGCTTTCTGTATGGAATTTGTATAAAATACATACAACTGCTTTAAGGTAATGTACAAGAAATAATAATAATAATAACAAATCTCTTATTTCTGCAGATACATTACACTGTATATAGAAAACGTCACAAAATAATATTTTTCTGTATGAAATTTGCATAAAATACATGCAATTGCCGGAAGGTAATGTACAAGAAATAGAATATTTAATTTAGAAAGGAACTTTCTGTATGAAATTTGTACAAAATACATAGAACTGACGGAAGGTAATGTGCTGGCCACATCAGATTTTTTTTCAAGATTTGATTTATTATAAAAATTAAAGATTATTACATTTTCTACAGATGTATATAAATACTTTTTCTATATATTTTATGGATAAATTTATAAAATTATCTATAATTTTAATCCTAGAGCCTACGCTTTAAACAAGTAAAACTCCTCGCTTGCACACTTCATATCTCAAATGTATGTAACTGACAGATAAATGTCACTGTCAAAGAACTAATTTCAAATTAATAATGGTAACGTTTTAAAAAGAAAATAGTAAATAGAACCATAGTTATATGGAATGGATCTTAATACAGTTTCCGCAATAACTAAATATGTAAGTACGTATATTTAAATTTATAAGAATTAAATAGTGTAAGGTTTGATGTTGACCACATCCGATTTTTTTTTCTTATTCGTAAAAATACTGTTATTGACTGATATAAACAACTGTCAAACACTAATTGAGCGTGCAGAATGGCGAAATTTTTCAGAAATATTTTTCAAAGCATGAACAATAATTATAGTACCAAAATAGTTGTTACGAGTAACGACATGTATATGTTTAGGTCACAAAACATATTAGACAACCATCGTATACAGGATATAACACGAAAAGCGGGCCATAGTAGTGTAATAAGTGTAAACAGTTTTTCCTTACGCAAAAGTAGCGTATTTTTGGACAATAATGCTTCAAATAAATGTTCTTGAGAATTAAATTCTGTATCTAATTCAGTCAACATATTTTATTTTGCACTTTCCGTAATCTAGAAAAATTAATTTAAAATTTTATAAAAGTTAATTTTTATCGTGCTAGTCATGGTATAGGCTACTCAAGCAGCTGTTTCGTGTCGCCGGCCGCGTCATCTGACGGATTTCCCGTTAAATATCATTGCGATTTATTACGTATAGTATGGAGTTTTTTTTGCATTGGTGGAATGCTGAGTATTAAGAAAATGAATACACGTACACTTTTTATATTTGGGAAGACAGTATTTATTATCAAATTTCTATTATATATAAACACCTGTCAACATTTCTGAATATTGTTGTTTTACAAAGCATACTACATTTTTCTTATACAGTTATAACAAAGTAGTCGTTGATATTTCAATACTCTCCCTCAACAAATACTTTGTTATTTACAAGCAACGTAAAAATAAACTAAACACAAAAAACGAATCCTTTGAATAAATCGAGAATTATTCTAACAAAACTGAATCTCTAAATTTTTTAAACAACGTTTTACCCAAAGGTTTTGTTAACATATCTGCTATATTATTATCGGTTTTAATATATTTTAGATTAATGCTCTGATCTTTAATTTTATCTATTATAAAATGATACTTTATATCTAAATGTTTTAACCGTTTATTGTTTTCGTTATTGTATGCTAATTTAATTACCGACTGGTTGTCTTCAAATATTTCTATCATTTTATAATCTAAAATATTAAAGTCTAGTAAAAGATTTTTAAGCCAACATGCTTCAGTTATAGCTGCACAAAGAGCTATATATTCAGATTGTGTAGACGATAGAGATACACAGGACTGCTTTTTAGAATTCCACGAAACTAAACAACCAAAAACTTTAAACAAATATCCCGATGTGGATTTCCTATCCCTCGTATCTCCTGCCCAATCTGCATCTACAAATCCTTGTATTGCTTTATTGTCCATGCTATTAAAAACTAAAGAAAATTTTAAGGTTCCTTTTACATAGCGTAACACTCTTTTTATAGTTTTTAATAACATTTCACTTGCACAGTGCTGGAATCTACTTAAAAGGCTTACAGCTATACATAAATCAGGACGAGTACCACAAACAGCATACATCAAACTGCCTATAAGTTGCCTACATTTCTTTTCAATTTCGGGACTTTCAGACTTTTCTCTTTTTAGCAAATCACAATTAAAATTTTGATCAACAGGTGTATTTGCAGACTTACAGTTTGACATATTGAATTTTTCCAAAACTTTTACTAGGTATTTTTCCTGATTTATAATAGTTACACCTCCATTTTGTTTAATATTAATACCTAGATAGTTGGTGGCTAATCCCATATCTTTCATTTTGAAATTTTCACCTAATTGACTCTTAAATTCATTTATTTCTTTTTCACTAGATCCAAAGATTAATAAGTCATCTACATATATTAAAACATACATATTGTTTTTAGAGTATAAGCAAAAGTCGTTTTTGGATCTAACGAAATTTTGTTTACACATAAATTCATCAAATTTTTGGTTCCAATATTTTGGAGATTTCTTTAAACCGTATAGAGATCTATTTAACTTACATACACCACCGTTTGGGATCTTCATATACACTGTCTCGTCAATGTCTCCATGTAGAAAAGCACCTACAACATCCATTTGGTAAACAAACAACTTCATTTTATTTGCTACTGCCATAAACATTCTAAAGGTTGTTAAATTTGCGACGGGCGAATAAACTTCCAGATCACAGTCAGTCTGTTCGAAACCTCTGGCTACTAAACGTGCTTTATATAGTTTTTTGCCAGCATTATCCTTTATCTTGAAAACCCATTTACTGGAAATGACGTTTGTATTTTCTGGAACACTTGGCACCTCTGTCCACGTATTATTTTCCTTTAAAGTTTTCAACTCCTTTTCTATAGCTTCTAACCAGTTTTGTTTGTCTTCACCTTCCATGGCTTCAACGTATGACATTGGTTCATTTTCGTTTGATATAAAGTTTGTGTAATAATCATCCAACCACTTTGGTTTCTTCTTCTCTCTTATAGAACGTCTTGGTATTTCTTGATTTTCTTCGTTTGAATTTTGGCATTCTCCTTCTCTTGGTTCTTGACAGTCTAGTTTTTCTTCTTGATTTTGTCCTTCTCCTTTTTGAGGTTCTTCTTCTTTCATATTATATTCTACATCTGAAATATTGTTTCTACTTTGTTCTATATTTCTTTCTTCTAGTGCTACTTCGTCCTGTTGAGTTTCATTTATAAATATAACTTCTCTTCTGATTAGGACGTCATTTTTTTCGGGAAAATATATTCCGTAGCCCTTTGTAGTTTCACTGTAGCCAACGAAGTACCCTAATTCTGATTTAGAATCCCATTTTCTTCTTTTTTGTTTCGGAATATGGACTGCCACTTGAGATCCGAATATTTGTAAATTATTAATGTCGTAAATACCTTTGTCATACCAGAGTTCATATGGCGTTTTATTTTTGACTCTGCTTTTTCCCGTTCTATTTAACACAAATACAGCTGTGTTAACAGCTTCCGCCCAAAGTTCTTTGTCGAAATTTTTTGACAACAATAAAGTTCTAGCCGCTTCCGTAATTGTTCTTATTTCTCTTTCGGCGCATCCGTTTTGTTCAGGCGAGTAATCTACACTAGTTTGATGTATAATTCCCATGCTGTCTGTCAATTCTTTTAGTTCGTTGTTTATGAACTCCTTTCCATTATCTGTTCTTATGACCTTAATTTTATGTCCTGGATTTACACTTACTTGTTTGATAAATTTTTGGATTTTATTTACAGTTTCTGATTTAGCTTTTAGAAAGAACACAGTTTTAAATCTCGAGAAATCATCTTTTATCATTAAATAATATCTGGAGCCCCCTAACGATGTGGTTTCCATCGGCCCACATAAGTCCATATGTATAATTTCTCCTGGCTGTTGTGATTTGTTGACACTTGACAGATAAGGATATTTATGTTGTTTTCCTTTTAGACAGGATACGCATGTTGATTCTTCGCCCATCTTGTAGTCTATTTCAGATCTCTTTAGAATGCATTTTACTTGTTCGATGTTTTGATGTGACATTTTATTATGCCACTCTGATAATTCAACATTTAGCCGTCCTACCGTCGCATACAATTTATCATTGTATCTAAAGTTCATAATATATAATTTATTCTTGCGGAAAGCAGTAGCAGCTACGAATCTAGAGTCCTTTTTTATAAATAGACACTTTTCATTGTCCATTTTTAGTTCATACCCTTTGTCGGTGACTGCGCTCACTGAAAATAAGTTTACACCAGCGTCTGGAACGTATAATACATTGTATAATGTACTGTCTATCCAAGTTTGTCCATTAAATGCTTTTAAGTTGACAGTACCTACACCTAACGCTTTAATTATAGTTCCGTCACCTATAAAAATGTCTTTGGGTTTATCTAATTCTTCATAATTATTAAATAATTTTGTATCATGGCACATGTGGTCTGAGGCTCCACTATCCATTATCCATTCTTTACCTATATACTGTATTTTTGTTGCCGATAACGCGTTGCTTTCATTAAAATTCTTAGCTTTGTTTTTAAACCAACAGTCTTTCTGTAAATGTCCTCTTTTTTTACAATGATGACAAAATTTGATACTATTCTTGTATTCTTTACAGTCTTTCTTATAATGTCCTTCCTTGCCGCACTTAAAACATTTTCTGTCGGTTTTTACAGCGGATAAAGCAATTTTTTCTTCATCTCCTTTGTTTTTGTAACGCTGTTCTTCAATCAAAAGCCTTGCTGACAATTCTACTAACGTTTGCTTCTCTTTTGGTACCGAGTCCCACGCCGAAATAAAATGCTTGTAGCGGTCTGGTAAACATGTAATAATTTTTGTAGCTACCATGTTTTCGGGGATTTCGCTTCCTAAACATTTTAACTGCGATACGATATCCTCTACTTTACCAATAAACGTTGACACCTCCTCATTTTCAGTGTACTGAAGAGTAAAGAACTTTTGTTGCGCTAAATGTAAAGAAAGTTCACCTTTCTGTTCGTAAATGGTTTGTAATTTTTGCCAAATGTCACAAGCTGTCTCACAACTGATGACTTGTGACATCACCTTTTCTGTTAATCTGGTCACAATTATACCTTGTGCCGTGGCATCTTTTTTTAACCAATTAGCCTTGTCTTTATCATCTTTTGGCAGTGGTTGCGATCCATCAACGACACTATATACTTCAGCAGCTTTTAATAACACCTTTACTTGGAACTTCCAAGTTCCCCAATTCCTGCTTCCCTCTAATTTCTGAGCACTTGTACCGGCTCCAGTATTCAAAAATACATTCTCCATTATTTCTGCTTTACCACAGATTTTACAATTTCTTAATATTCAACGGGCAATGCTGGGCCCATAACCTTTTGCATTGGTGGAATGCTGAGTATTAAGAAAATGAATACACGTACACTTTTTATATTTGGGAAGACAGTATTTATTATCAAATTTCTATTATATATAAACACCTGTCAACATTTCTGAATATTGTTGTTTTACAAAGCATACTACATTTTTCTTATACAGTTATAACAAAGTAGTCGTTGATATTTCAATAGTTTTGTATATAAACGAACCGTTTTGTCAGTTTAAAATATATTTGAAGCATCATTTAAAAAAGAAAATATGTTTGTTATCATAAACTGTGGTTTTGAAAGCGCCGACATATCTTTCTTATCCGCTTGCGCGGTAATGCGCGCCAGTGTGAGGACTGGTCAGACTGTCACTACTTGTCGCTGTCTACTTTCAGAAGACGATAATTTGAAAAATATTTCACGTTGTTTTGGAGAGCCTATAATTTGTGTTTTTCTTTTACTTACATCTGTTTCATGAACTCTGACGTATATTTTGCCAAAGTCAGTATAAAGATTTCCTTCGTGCGCTTTGTATGAATAAAGTTGTCTACTAAAAATTTATCGTAGATCTCACAAATATTATAGAATTAAACATGTTACAATCAACAGCATGTATTGTTATCAATGACACACAGGTATATACTTGTACCATAACCTATTTTGAATCGAAGTACTGAATTTTTTATTTGGCAAAACCACAAAATATATGAACTTTAAAACCATGTTATTTGCTTGAAAAATATGTATTTTTAATGAAATTCAACTGTACTTAAGTCATTCGATGATCCGATTCTATCCATTTTTGTCGCCTTTCCTGTACCCAAGGATAATAACGGAAAAGTAGAAATACATCTTACTATCCCCGTTTGCGACACAGCAAATTTGACGGCATTTTACCACTGTCACAAATTATGAAAAAGTATTATTTCGATGCAAATTATATTTTATAATATCTGACAGATAAAATGTCATTACATTTATTTTGATTTTAATAGACGTTTTCAATTTAAAAAGATAGAAGATACGCGCAATGAAGATCTGCGCATAGTAAGAACAACTGAGATCTATGACGTTTGTTTCTAAAACATTTAGACGTAAAATGTGAGAAAAATCTATGGCAACTTTAACTAACTATGCAAATTTTCACCGAGGGTGCGTGTATTTTAATGACTGCAATATTTTTTCGTTTCGTTAGACAGTCCAACTGGCAGTTGTAGGCGCCATTTTACTTACTATTTGCAGTGATGGAAAAAGATAGCCGTTAAATTGAAAAGGTCGATTCAATAACGGCCCGGTATAGGCCACGGGCACACACGCAACTCAAGCGACCTTGAAATCCTTGGAATTATCCGATTTGTGTGCGCTTGTCACTTTAACAAGAATAATGTCACTTTGACAAGAACAATGTTTCGACTGCTAAAAAGGTATTGTTTTACAATTTTCAGGCACTAAAACACATGAAACTAATAGGTCGATTCTGTTCACATCTGTTAATCTTACAGATCTGTAAATGTATAAATAATGAACAAAATCGCAACGAAAGCTGTTACTTTTATGAATAATGTTATATTAATCAACAAAAATAGATGTGTTTTTGTTACTTTTTTACAGATTTACAGATCTGTAAGATTTACAGATGTGAACAGAATCGACTCATAATAATAACGTTTTAGCAGTTCAAAATCAAAATATCAATACTTTGTTCTTGTCAAAGTGTCAAGCGCATACAAATCACTCGATTCCAACATATCAAGGTCGCTTGAGTCACGTATCTGCTCGCGGCCAAAACGCTATTCACGTTAGCGAGATAATTTTAAACAAACTCGTAGGCAGAGTCAAGTTATACTATTGGTTCGACTCGAAAATTATAGAAATCCGACCAATAGAACGACGTATCTCTGTTCATGAGTTAGTTCAAAATTCACTCGCTATCGTGAATTGATTTTGAAGTGCTAATGCTGAAACCATGACAGTTATATTGCGGAATGACTAGAGAAATCCTAAACGATATATCTATATTTGTTTATACAGTTTCATTAAAAATTTGTTCTTAATAACAAATTTTTAATAAAGTATAATGACAAATATCAAATGTATGTAATACAATGGACACGTTCAACCAAAACTTAGCACTTCTACTTCTAGCTGTCCAGCGGAGAGTGCTTATAGTCGTCATAGTATTCGCAACTGAAATTAACCCGTAGCCACCTATCGGATTATTTTCGAACTTTTTCAATAGGTAATAGCATCCAATCAAACCTCAGAAAATTACCAACTCAGTCGGTCATCTTAAATCAACGCGGCGCCTCTATAGGACATTTTAGTCGCCAATAGTGTAGGTAGTAATTATTAAAATTACAGTATCAAATGTCATTTTGCAACATATATGGCCGAATTCACCATTAATCCGATGAATAATAATCAGCTCATTAAGAAATCAAGCTTATTCGTAGATGTTTTTTCTAATTTATTAGATTGATTTCTGAATCATGGTCAACAGGTCAACAGATTCATAGTTTTGATTTGTTTTTTGACAGTTAATGTAATTGGCATGTCATTTTATTCGTGGTATTCGTACTTTCCGTTATTATTATTCCTGTCCAAACCATAATATAAATAATTAATACACAATAAATATATAAAACTTTACAACAAATATTTCTCACTCCTTAGATACTGAAGTGACCGATTTTCGGTAGCGAAATACCGCATCCGGACCACATGGAGTGAGTTAGCTGAGCTTGTTGTTATAACCATATAAATAGTCAAATTTGGAAATTATGGAAATAGGCCTTATGCATCGCCCGGCATTAACTAGGACGGAGAGGCTGCATCTTTTCCGAAGATTCTCTCCTTCATGCCAAAGGAAAAACCGTCCGCAAAAACTGGCAGAGAAGTGGCCTATCTTTCCGTTAAAAAGAATTATATTCTATTCACGATAGCGAGATAATTTGGAACTAAATCTTGAACTGTCAAGTCATTCTGTTGGCCAAAAAGGATCATTTTGGAGCAGAAGCAATAGAATGATTTGTCTCTGTTCAAGAATTAGATCCAATTTTTTTCGCTATCGGGAATGGAGTATAATATGTAAGTTTTTAATTTGTTTACAAAATAAAGTTTCTAATTTTCCAGAATAATATTATATTTTTACCTTAAAATAAGTAGAAGTTACAAATTACACTGATCTCAATAAAAAAGTGATTTTAGTGAAAATGAAAGATATAAAAGTAAATTTGATAATAATGAAACCAATGCGGTTTTAAATAAAGATAAAAAAAAAGAAGCATGAAGTATAGTTACAAATGAGTGCAACAACCAGACTTCAGGCATAACTATAAATGTCAAAATTAGGATCAAGAAATGTGACGTGATCATTACTTGATTCATGGAATATGACAAATCAGTTTATCAGTGTTTTTGGATTACTAGATTAGCTTAGCTTGATTTTTATTGGTGACTCAAATTAATTCTGTACTCAGCATTGATCTGCGTATCTACTCTTTATTAAGGAATGATGAATTTGGCCGATATACTGGTAGTATTTACTGTTACTCACGGGTGATTAAGCTATGACTAAAATAAATTCAGTTGTATTTTTATTATATCAGTGTTTTTACCTTAATAAGCACGTTTTAGGGTCCCTAGAATACGGTGTGTGTGTTTGTATGTGTGTATATGTGTGTATGTGTGTATGTGTGTATGTATATATATATATATATATATATATATATACATATATATATATATATATATATATATTTTTATATATGTGTGTGTGTGTGTGCGTGTGTGTGTGACACTACCTTCCTTACCTAAAGGTGACGGAAGGTAAAAATTATAAAGAAATTAAATTTCATAAAATAGCCAGCTATGGAAACAGCTACCATACTAAGAAAATTCTGATTGAAAGATGTCAGTGTCAAGTGTAATTGACTAGGGTACCTTGTAGGGTGCCTTTATGACCAGGGTATGGCCATGGGCTAAGATCGCCGCCATTGTCGGTAATTGATTTTCCTATTTATTTGTAATACATGTGATATTATATTACAAAAAAATATTAAATAATCACACTGTGTATTTATAAAGGTAATAAAAATTAATTAATTTAAGATATATACAATTTTTATTAAAACATATATTTATAGGTTATGTAGAATATATGATATGTGTTGTTATTATCACATCTAATTTAATATCACTAGTTCTTATTTACATAATAATTATATATTCTAAACTTACCTTTTAAAAATTTAAATGATTGTGCTTAATATTGGTAATTTTTAATTGTTTTCAATATGTCAGTAATCGTGATGAGATCTTAACAAACTACACAAGTAAATAAAATAAAAATATTACTTACACTTTAAATACATATTAAAATGATATGTAAATGCGTTTTTCATCAAAATAAAACAAATAGTAAGGAAAATACATAATAATTTGCGCAAGAACAACACATATAACAGACGGCCCGGTAATGGCGGACGAAACTTTAGCCAAGCCATGGCCATACCCTGGTTATAAAGGTACCCTACAATTGACATAGTATGTTTGTCTTATAATTTTACTGGAAATATAAGATATTTTGCTAGAAACTTTATGAAATTTGTATAAATTACATACAACTGCCGGAAGACATTGTACAAGAAATAGAATCTTTTGCAAGGAACTTTCTGTATGAAATTTGTACAAAATACATAGAACAGACGGAAGGTAATGTGCTGACCACATCAGATTTTTTTAATTGGTAGCCATGATAATTGGTTAATTAGAGTGACTAAAATTTTGAGTAAATATTATCAGGCATACGGCTGTTTCATGTAGCACATCGCTTATACATATTAAACACCGTAGTTAAATATTTTGACAAATAGAATCAAATGTAACAAGTGGCGTTACGTTTTTTCGTCACAGCCACATATTTCGTTTATATAATATTGTTAGCTACGTCGTTTGTTATAAGCGATGTTCTACATGATACAGCCGATAATGAGACATTATGTAACTCCATCTTACAATATAAGCGTTTTTCTAATACTAAAATCAATAAAAAATATAAGTGGAATGAATTTCGTCAACAAATGGGAGTGGAAACAACCTCACATTTTTAAAGAAAGGTTGAGGATTACTAAATCTCTGACTGCTCCCATTTGTTGACGAGATTCATTCTACTTATATTTTTCATTGATTTAGAAAAGATATCAGATGTCTCTGTTGCCTCGCAGAGTTACTGTAGGTAGCTTTTATTATAGCGTGTTGGGAGTACGCATTCGTTCAGTGAGGGAGAAGTAATAAATTAAAATGACGACTAGGTACAAGCTGATTCTATGTATAGCCTGCCAACAAATATGAAATTCTTGCCTTTATTCCTTAAAGACATTTCATAATCCAATTATAAATATACATATTAAAATCCATTATGTAACATATTTGGTGTACTAAAATTATCGATTTGATTAATTTCGTTCAACATTAAAATCACAAACAAAAATCCCTGACATAAACTCCATAGCAACACGCACATTGTTTACCGCGTAAATGTCACTTTCAGATATCTTCACAATTTTACCGCGAAATAATTAATCTTTAATCATTTGTTGTGCTTTGCAACCCATTCTAGTGCTGTGTTACGTTCTCCGGCTGCTGATTTCTAAACAGACTTTGATAATGCCATTAGTTTGTGTTTCGCTTTCACGGAGAAATGGATGAAGAGGATGTGGAAGAGCTAGATCTCACAGATGACAAAAATCACGGTGGGTAGATAGAGATATTTGCGAGAAAGAAGTTCTGAACTATGAATAACAATGAGCATATGTGAAAGATTGAAGTTTGCTAGAATATTCAAACTTATATTTTAAATTTTGTAGAAAGAATAACTGTTTTATTTGTAAAATTTTAATGAGAGATAGTGCTTCGTGAATTTAAATGAAGAATTCATTGTTTTAGCTTGTAATTGAATAAGTTTATTTAAAATGATATCAATTAAAACTTTTCTCATTGATGTTTGTAGCATTATCTTTACTGCAGGTAATTATTAAAGTTATAATAATATTGTCAGGTGTTTGGGGTTAATATTGAAATGCTACGAGTTAATCATTATTTACTGTAATAAACGTGGAAAATTGAAAAACCTTATTACTTAAACAAATTTATTTAGCTTCTATTAACCTTCGTAAAATACTAAACTATACCAAAACTAACAAGATTAATATCTAATTTTCTTTATAAAAATAATGTAACGTTTTTAACATTATGGTAAGTTGATTAAATTGGGCTGTTGCATGAATTTATATATGACTTCCAAGTACTATTTTTTTTAAAAAAAAACATTGCTCTTTAAAGATACTCAAATTTGAATAGTGATGCACGACGAGGCGAGAGTACTCTTGCATCTTGTCTCGTCTTGTTGCATTATGCGAGACGAGAACGAGAGCGAGATTGCAGTTTAAAATTCGAGGCGAGATCTATATAACAACTGCGAGAAGCAAGAAATCTTACGAGATTCTCGCGAGAATCTCGCAATAAAAAAGTATTTGTAACTGTATAGCTTTGATTCATAAATTCAATGAAAAATGCACCATATACAATGACTGGAGTCAACGCTAATTCATGCACAGAATACGTAAATGTGAAAATTATATGAATTCACTATATTTTTTTGTCTATTAGTATCGGTCCCAGAGCGAGGAAATGCAAAAATAAAGACAAAATCGGTATTGCATCCAATAAAACTAGTTTTCTCTAATATTTCAGCCCCTAATACACCCCAGTTAAAACCACAGTTAATAAATCTCTTGTCGCCCCTGAAAAGTAAAGGATGTTTTATTAAGCGTCGATGAGAGCAAACAGGGAGAGAACCGGAGTGATTTGTTGCCGGCGGGTTACCAGTATAGCGGTTTTTTATGATAATCTTACTTAAATAGTGGCATATATTTAATAGATACTTTTAGTTTGAAAGAACAATTTTTTAATGTTTAATTCGTTTTACTGATGACGGAATGTGTTAACAGATGTTCGTATTAAAACAGTTTAGAGATCACAATTTCATGATAAATGAATATTTTAGAGGTAAATTAGATTATTTACTAACTTATCACATTTTTTGGTGACCGTAAATGATGGCCTACTGTTTTGTGTTATGTTAAATAAAATTTATTTTATTTTCAAATGAATTTTTCTCAATATTTTTGTTGTGTAAGCACATAAAATATTTATGTGGTTGAATTCAGAAAAAAATACTCCGTCGAATGAGCCTAAAAATGTATAATATCCCATTTAAAAAATCTGATGCCGCCAGCACATAACCTCTCGCCAGATATTTTACCTGGTTTTACGCATAAAATAAAAAATATTTTTAAATAAAAATACATATATTCATGTCTCACTACAAAATAATTCTCACATATATTTGCAAAATCTATGGGATATTTTAATATAAATTATGCACAATACATACATTTGCTTTATATTCAATATCCTGAAATTTTCTTTTTCTACTTTCCTTTTCTTTTTCTTTATATTCATCATTTTTTCGCAAATTTCTTTTATATTCTTTTTTACGTATATTCTTTTGCTGTGTAGACTTTTTTTTATTTTCATAATCTTCATAATGTTGTACAAATATTTTTGACAATGGCCTACAAATATTTTTGGCATTGACATTTATGTGTCAATTACAAACATTTGAATTTCTTATCTTGAAGTAGTTTGATCTGAGATTTTTTTACATCAAATTATTTTATATGCATTTCTTTATCTCTAAATCTATAGAAGATATAATAATGAATTTACATTTATCGAATAAAGAATTTAACGTTCTTTAATATAAGTATTTACATAAATTTTCGATAAATAATATTTAGATGATTTTTTCTTGTAACTACTACTTCCGGTTGTCCAATTGTTACCAAAATTAATCAACTCTTCCCATTATTGTTAGATTGAGGAATCCGTAGTTAAAAATGTCTTAAGTCTTATAGTATTTGAGAAATTGTAGATCCAACATCCACACACATATCCACACACTCATACGGACATCATCGTAAAAATGTTATAATCGGATTCAAGGGACCTTAAAACGTGCTTATTCACTAAAATCTGGATATGCGATTTTTAGCATGAATCCAATACTTCTCTTAGCGAGAGGTAAAAATATAACTTTGGTTTGTAACTTGAGAACCACTGGTTTAAAAAAAATTTCTTCAATAAGTGAATGTCCCCCTTGATCTACTGCAACTTTTATTTGAATGATTTTCTTCTATTTTTAATAATTAAGAAAATAATTGGGGTGTCCCATATCCGTGAAACACCCTGTATATATAGCATAACATACAAATTTATAGTGCGGATTGTTTACTGATTTGTAGTAACAGGTGTACTTTGACGCTCACAGGCACTAGCATTGCCTCGAAAGTCAAACTCTAGTCGTATACTAAACAAATTTCGTATACCAAACAAAAATTATCGCGTCCAAACAGGACGTATATCAAGTTGGACGTATTTTAAACAGTCGTATACCGAGGTTCCTCTATATTATTTCAAACAAATGACTTACTGCAAATCAAATATTCGTTTTTAGTTACTTAATTAATATCGTTTTAAAATTAAATAATCTAGATATAAAGCATTAATTTTACATTAAAAAATAATCTTTTATATCCATGAATACAAAATTATAATTGTATCTATTTGTATATCATGTGAATTGATCCAAAAATTAATACCTATCTGGCTAGTTCAACATTTTCAATTAATAAATAGATAATTAAAAAATATTATTGATTTAATCAATGGAAATAATGATGGACATCAATTTTATTAATGAAACGAAATTCAGAGCGTGTTATGAATGCGATTTGTTTTAGCTGTTATCAGTAAATAACAGTTAGGTATAGATTATTTTAATTTTTTTAAAATTATATTAATTTTGTTTCCGTTTTATTCCGCAATGTTTAATTTAACAAAGCAACTTATTTTATTAATTTAAATTATATACCGGGAGTCGCAAAACAACTTAAATATAGGTAATCTCTGTTTTAAATGTGTTGATCCTTACATCATCAGTTTCTGAACTAAGAATGAACAATTATGTTTATGCCTAACTTTGTTACTCATATTTTGCGGGACAAAGATAGACATAAACATGATTGCTCACTCTTAGTTAAGAAACGGATGACGTGAAGATCACCAGATTTAAAACAGAGAGTAACATCATATACATTTTTCAAAACTTGGTTTCTATATGAATTTCTGAATTCAGATATATAAATTCATTTTATACCAAAAATTCTAATAAAAAAATATTAAATAAATCAATATTTTATATAAATATAAAAGTTTAAAGTTTACATTGGAATATTGGAAATAATACATAAAACAAAGAATTAATTCAAAATCGATGTAAAACGTACGTATACGAGGGGATAGTAAAAAATTAAAGGGGCATTTTTATTTTCCAGATTATTAAGTTTACAGCACTTATTGTATTGCGCCGGTATTAATCATAACGTCAAAATATCTTTATATATTTGTCCAGAGTGGTGGAATATTACCCAGCTCTGCATTGTAGTGATTTCATGTTAATCTAGTATGAGTGCTCCGTTGTCAGATTCCATCAAGAAAGAAATGAAAGCAGTGATGTTTTCTCTTCGCTAAAAGGTGGTGAAATTTGCCGAGAATATTCGCAGAGTATAGAAGCAAACATAAATATAAGTCTAATCAGATAAAATAATACGCAGGAATACAGTCCAAATTTTTTTGTTTAATCTGAGGCCAAGGTTTCGCTGCCACTTACAGCTTCATCGGGGCAAGCTAGTGAAAAACATATATTGACACGTGTTGTTAACATTGAAAAAGTGTTACTTACAGACTAAGGCATTAAAAAGTAGTAAATAAATATAATAGTTATTTATGATATAAGTGTTAAAAGTGACATTTTATTTCGTGAAGAGGAAGTTTTGAACACGATGCGATGCGGACTGCTTCAAACCTTCGGACAAAATAAAATCATTTTAAACACATATACACTATTTTTTCTACAAACGCTATTTTTCATTTAAATTTGTATTTCTAATAATTTTTGACATGTGATAAAAATGTCAATTTGTTGTTCCACTCGTCATTACCAAGGTAACTAATTTACTTTTAATAACGCATCTACACATTCGCAGGAATGGCGAGTCGAATCGCAAACCGAGTGGCGGAGCAAATGTGTATTCTGTTCATTTATCATTCGCCTCGTCCCTCGCCTTGCCGCTCGTAGCGCTCGCTCCGAGAGCGGTTTTTGGGGACGAGTCAAAGGATCGCAGTGATGCGGCGAAATCTGCCTTTACACTCGGCGAGTGCGAAAACGGTCACTCGTGCTGTGACGGCGAACGTGCGAATACCACTCGCGAATTTCGGCGAATAACAAGGCAAAACATGAGTACGAATGTGTAGATGCGCCTTAACACTAGCGTTAAATGTAACAATGGTCTGTCACTTTTTAACTCTGATGTCACAGTACATTTTTTGTAGACAAATTATTTGTTCAAACATAATGTTATCGCCGCAAATTAAAAATTATATGAAAATATTAATATTCGTCAATTAGAAGACAGTGTAACATAAAAATCTTTTTTCTGTAACACTACTATGGAATTCATACATTCTGTAACTGAAAACTGCTACAGAATGACGACATGCTGTCATACTGTTACGGAATAATCCGTAATAGGCAGTCACAGATCGCTAGATTTTCAATTCACTCATTTAAAATACATGAGAACCACTGGTATAACAAATCTTTTTCTTTAAATAATAAACTTTATGTTACTTGTGTAACGTACCTGACAACAACATATTCTACTATACTGTATCTGGTTTAAGATTGCAGTGGATAGGAGTAGTTTGATCTTGTTGTTTGATTGGATAATATCGGGATTTTATCCAATCAGACAACAAGATCAAACTGCTCCTATCTTCGTGCCAATGCAATCTTAAACCAGATACAGTATATATGTTGAGCAGCGGTTTTTAATGTCCGTTCTGAGATTTATATTATTTGGGTCGTTTTTATTATGTAGCATTTCCAATATTAACCGTTTATTTAGATTCGGTGCAATATCTATAACCCGAACTCCATCGAAGTCAAAAGTTTAATTTGCGACGATAACATTATGTTTGAACAAATATATTTATATTTATTTATTATTTTTTAACGCCTTATAATATATTGATTCGAATTTGTTAATTTAAATAAATTTAATATGGAAGTTAATTTAAGCCTTATTTCTACCGAATTTTTTAATGCTTAATGCATAATAATTTGTACATAAGGCTTAAATGCATTATAACAATTTACTAGGATACCATTTCCAGCTACTTTGTTTAGTGACTAATGTCTATGGCTATACTTATCTGTCTCATTGAATATGAATATAGGGAAGGAATATGACAGAAATGTTATATTTACATATTGTAAGAAATTTCAAAATAACGAATAAATTAACCAACTAACAAACAAGTAAACATAAACAGGCCCGGATACGGCCACCGGGCAACCGGGCAAATGCCCGGTGGGCCGAACCTTAAAATTGGGCCGACCTTACTGCAATTTTTAAATAAATTATCAAAAGAAAAAATATTTTTTTAATCTGAGCCAAAACGGCTAGTCTAGAATACATACCAGTCAAGAATTTTATTTTGATCGTTATATACCGGGTGTCTACTGTTTTTGTGGACCATAGGAAATACAATGTTAAAATTTTGCCTTATTAATTTTAGAGCAAAACTGTAAATACAAAAATGTTCAAAATTAAAAACTGCGTTTTAAAAGTCCAAAATTATAGTTTGCATGCGTTTCGTTAGCTATTTACAGTGAGCAACGAACAATAGCACAAAATGTTAAACAGTTGTATTTCTTAAATTTCGCAGATGACATCTCTCATAAAGTTTTAATAATTATTAAATTCATTAATTTATTTATCAGTAATCATGGATACATTTACCATCGCAACTGTCAAAGTGATACAATACGACCATTGAATTGTATGTTCTGTCTTGCTTAAAGACGGATTTTATGTTTGTCTCATGACAAGAATCTATTATATCAATAAAGTTAGACTCTTTTGCTACAGTTTTTAATTCTCAACATTTTTGTATTTACACTTTAGTTCTAAAATGAATAGGAAAGAATTTAGAACCATATATGAAATTTTTTACCCTTGTATTTCCTATGGTCCATAAAAAAAGTAGACACCCGGAATATATTTGTAAAACCAATAAAAACACTGAATTTCACAAAAATTAGAGCGCGGAAAACAATATTTATAATCATCTTGGATTTATTTCTGAAGGGTTTAATTCCTATAAAATGAATGTATAGCTATCCGAGTATCGTCAAATTGAGTTCTGTGCGTTGGGTTAATATTACATTAAAGTATTTTTTAATTTGCAAGCAATATAGTCACTTTTTTCACAAATACGGACTAATAATCATTTCGGCGCGAAATACCTATAAAATGCATGCACCGCCCGAATTTTGCCAAATTGAGTTCAGCGCATTAGGTGTCTTTACGTTCAAGTATTTTTTAAAAATTTGCGAACGAAGAAGTCATAATTTTCACAAGAGCCTTTAGATGAGGTAAAATCTGACTTTATTTTCTGCAAAAAAATAATAAAAATATCTGCTTCCGCGCTTTAATTTTGGGTTACTTCACTGCATCAAAAAAATGGAATTTCAAGAGTGGTAGATATTTTAAAATCCAGCTTCAAAAACAATAATTTAAAATGATTCTTTTCAAATTGAAATTAATTTTTAATTCGGGCCGATCTGCTACTATTTTTCCGGGCCGGCTTTAGACCTCGTATCCGGCCCTGAACATAAACATAATATCATAAAATGTGTAAGTATTTTGCAGCATATCTAGATTATTTTTAACATTTTTAAACAATTTTTCACAAAAATTTATTCTTCGTTCCGTGTCGTCCACAACGAACTCCTGCTTGTTTTGAAAATGATGACCCATGGCGCTCCTTTTTAAATAACCTAAACCTATGTAGCTTTGCTTACTCCAGTAACTTGTCCAATCTCTCTTAATGTTAATCTAATGTTATTAAGTATTAATGTAATAATTTCCTGTTTTTCTGGGCATTTAATGCATTAGAGGATCTAGTCCTCCTATTATGTTCAGGCTGGACGCAATCATTTCCTCTAAAGTTATTAACGATTCTTATAATTGTTACTGTATTTGGTGTAAAAGTAGATCTGTCAGGAAATGATGCGCGGACTTGCCTTACACTTGGATTAAAATCTGTATAGTACCACTTAATAATTTGCACTTTCTCTTCCACAGCATACATCATTGTATTTCACATTGGATTTTTTTATAACACTGAACTAAACAAATGTCAGATTAGTTAATTACGTTTCATTTTAAATGAGACAAATCCCAAAAAATACTCACGGTATGAGACTTTTATTCGCTAACTTATTATCGTACGTGTTACAAAGACTTACCTATGCTTTATCTCAACCTAACCAACGAAATATGAAATAAAAACGGTAGTGTAACCGCAGTAACTAATGTCATTTTCAAATATTTGAATTAAGTATTCACGTCATTCTGTCATTCATGTGGTGAGTAAGGTGATTTTGGCCATGGTACATATATACCCTTTATAGATGGCCGACGACCACTATAACAATTGGGACAATGTTGCCCGTGTCGCCGTCTGGCACTCGGAAGTAAAACTAATTGTGAAGTAGGCAACCTTGTGTGTATAAAGGCAATTCCAAGGAGGAACAGCGACCCGTAATACTTTGGAATACACTAAATTTTTTTAAGTAGAAAATCGTTTAAATAAATTCGATTAACGGAAAAAAGTTTATTTCCTGGTTTCATTATATTTTTGTTATATAATGAATGCAATGATTGGTAATAATCAATACTTTCATCGAAGTAGCCTAATTCACGGGAGAGCAGCATATCTGGAGCACATGACATGAATGCATATATTTTTGAAATGTTTATAGATCAGAATAAAAGAGTAAAGAATAATGTTGACATCCGAGCAAAATAACTTAGGAGCAACGTAATCGCAAAACAAAGGTTCCGGGTTTGAATCCCTCTCAAGCATGAATGTTAGTAGTGTAGTGCACACCCGTAATATATATAAAAGAAATATTTAAATTCTTGTATATTATTGTTATTAAAATACAATAAACATTTTTACGTACCATAAGCTTTACGTAACTGAAAAGAAATTGACAATAGTCATATAAGAAATATTAATTTAATCGCTTTTTTTACTTTAAGGTGATTTTAAGTCAGACATACATTTGACATAAATGACTAAAACACTTGTCATACAAATTGAAATTCCGCGCCTTTCTATAGCTCAATTCGAAATATCTAATTTCTTAATATTATCGCGTCGGCCATATTGCACCTGGCATCATCTAGCGCTTGGATGAAAAGTACTATTCATAGGTTACTACATGGTCTCGACATTTTACATGGGTTTCCGTAGCCTGATTTTGGCGTTCATATTTTTTGTCATGTGTTGGAAGTTTCGCTAGTTCTTGGAATTATAATATTGTGCATTTTACTATTGCAAAGGCGACGTTTCTAAAGCTTAAATTACATTATATTATTTTTGTCTACATTTTAGTTCGATTCTCGTTCGAGTATTTCTAGTAATTTTTAGTATAAAGTAAATCACACATTTTCATCCGAGTTTCGTTCGATTTTCATACTAGATTCTAGTTTATAAATATACGGCCTGTCCTATTTTTTCATCCGCGTTTCATACTAGATTTAAAGTACGCATACTTACAATATTAGACAGTGTTATCAACACTTACTAACGACTTGAAAGTTAAAAATAGTGTCATTCATGACTATATCATTTACGGAAACAAAATACGTACACGAAAATATACGGAATTAATCGATACTGCACGACTATATATAAAAATCGAACTAAACTCGGATGAAAATCGAACGAAAAATCTAGTTTGCAAAGATTTATTTTGCTAAATAACAAAATTGTCTCAATATTGGTCATATTATAATACTCAATCATTTTTGACATAATCTAGTCACAATCTCTCTCCCTTCTCCCCTGGCGATTTGAACAACATGATTACGATTGATGACGTACGTATCATCTCGTTGAAATAGACTTTACATATTTATGTCTAACAGTAACAAGACTGCAGATAATAGTTTTATTGAATATTATGAGGAAGATTATGTAGAAAACTAATATCATTTTAACCTTGTTTGAATAATAAATTGATTATTTACTTTGTCCATTTAATTTTTGACGTTCCTGATACCGAACGATTTGGGTAGATGTATTTTATTACAAAAAATAATATTTGAAAATGTATCTCTTCCGAATCTTCGTTATATTACTTCTTCTCCTGCATATAAAAATCTTGTAAAAACAAATAATAAATGTTGTCGCGTATGTTTTCATAATTTTGCAACTTTTACGTTTCCAATATTCATAAAAGTAGTTCCGATAAAAGGGGAAATGAAGGTTATAAAGTTATAGCAATAAGAGAGGAATATTTTGCAAAGCAATGTGACCTAAATATGTTTTATCAATTTTCCGTTTCACCTCCTCTCTATCGTAACTGACTCAATTCTTTTCTTTTGACAAAATTTCCTTTAATAACGCATTCCTTATACTACCGTGGATTTTACTCGACAGAGGAACAAAACAAAAACGAATAGTACGGTAAAAACTCATGTTTGTTTTATTTCATTATGAAAAGCTACTATAAAAACTTTCATCATTTATTGAAACATCTTTTTCTTTTCATTTTCATTCATACTTTTTTCATGCGCCTGTACTTTTTATTTCTCAGACTCACGTCGTTTTTTTTTTTCGTTCTTCCATTCGCATCGCTAAAGAAATTTCCTTTAAACGAAATGTTTTAATTTAAAAAAAATATTTGCTTATCATATCTACATTTATCGGCGTATGTGAAAAGAATTAAAATCACCATATTTTAGATTTTTATAATTTAACGAATATATAGGCAATCATTGACATTCATAATAGAAAGTAACATAATTAAGATTACCACTACTGCTACGTTTGACGACTTGCAGACGAGAAGTCTAATTTTCAATCACATTCTGACATATTTCGCGTCCTATATTCTTCTTCAGCTCTTGAATTGTCCTTGACTTATTGCCGTACACGAGTGACTTCAAATAACTCAAGAAAAAAAATCTAGAGGTATTAAATCACACGGACATCGGTCATGGCGGCCAATTCTTATCCCGTTTTGCGAAATTAGGCGTCCACTCGTCCAGGGAACTTTTCCCGCTAAACAACGATTATTTCACACCTTATGTGGCACGTAGTGTCGTCTTGATAATAAAAAAAAAAACGGTATTGGAGATCCATATCAAGCAAAAAAGGCTACAAAATAGAAGTTTGTACAACAAGAGTGGATATGATGTCCATATCGCATGAGGATGAAGTTTGAGCACGACGCCGTAGGCGGAGTGTTCAATCATCCGAAGGCGATATGGACATTCCACTCGAGTTGTACAGCATACTTTTTCTACGACTAACGAAAAGAAGGAATATACGAACTATAGAAATTTGAAATTTTATTGAACATTATTAATAAATGTCATTTTATGTACTTGTTTTCCCAGGCTTTATCAATGACATATTTCATACCCGTTCTGATTCTCATTTCTTATTTTTCAATACTTACAACTAATTCGTAATATAATTCAGTTAATTATTATTAAATTATTCAAATATCTTTTTATACCGAAAATATTTCCATCTAAATGACAAGATTGAAATGACAAATGTGACATTTGTATCGTTCTTCTTCTTAATCTTGTAATAAATGAATAGACAATTGCCTAGGTTACACGACTTACGAGGTTTGTGATTCGTGGATTTCATATCCATCCTAGAATGGACATGAAATAATACCCGTTCAGTTAACTAGTATTGCCTACATATCCATTCTGCAGATTGTGAAGAAATGAAAAGTATTTCAAGTGGGTGTAGAAAAAATGATTTATCATTACTCTATACCTCTCTCCATTGGCGGTCAATGCTCAGCCCTCAATCAATGGTCTCAAAAAAGAAAGGGCCGATGATGCACCCAGCCCACAGTTCGCATCAAAGAGTGACTTTTTCTGGTGCAATGAGAACTCCATGTTTTTTTTGGGAATTGTCTGCAGCCCATGACCGATAATTTTGCTTTTTCACAAAACCATTCCGCTAAAAATCAGTCTTTTCGCTGAAAATCATTTTTTGCCCGAAATTACAAATTACAGAACGCGAATTTTTGGAATATCGCTGAATAATTTCTACATATTACTCGCATTCAGCTGATATGAAAACAAGTTTGTCAGAAATAGATATCAATGATCAAAAAATGCATATAGGAGTAGCAATTTCCACTGAATGTATTTTTATTAAAATATTTCGTTCAATCTTCTTTTACATATGACCACCGCTGTTATTCAGTTTTATATTAAGATTTAATTGATATTTTATAACTATGAATCAATCATTCTTACTGATTATTTCATTTTATAATCTATATTAATTTATCGTTACTAACAAATATTATTATTATTATTGTTGTTGTATCAGTATGTTTCATTTGACTTGAATGTTGCATTATATGTACAACAATTTTATTCTTTATTGAAATGAGTTATACTTAACTTCTGTATGTAGCATCTTTATTCATTTTATCAATATTTTTAATTGTTATCTACTGCTTAAGAACGGGAAAATAGCAACTTCCAACTATCCAACTTCTTGATTATATCATTGAACTCTTCCTTTCTTTGTTTGAAATTCTGGAAATCTATATCTTTCTGGTGTCACTTTCTTTCATGTCCATAGTTAAAGCTATAATAGGTGATACAGGGGTAATAAAGCATTTTAGATAAGGAATATACCGGCGGGTGTCTACTTCTTTATGGACCATAGGAAATACAATGGTAAAATATTCATATGGCTGCAAATTCTACCATATTAATTTTAGAATTAAAGTGTACATACAAAAAAAATGTTCAGAATTAAAAACTGCATCAAATAAACTTAAATTTATTGATATAAAAAATTTCACCTGTGAGGCAAGCAACTGGAACTGGAAGGCAGCCATTTGCAGAAAAGGCAAAATACGCGCCAAATTTAAAATTACATATAGAAACAAATTATAAATAGGATTAATTAACAGACTTTTTTATATTTATTGCGTATTTTTTAAAAATTATAGTTATTATTTTAATAATGTAATATACATTTATTACATATGTAGCAAATTCACAATAAAATAGGATTATGAATATAAAAGTAATATTTGCTTATTAAATAGATGCCTTTTGCATATGTGATGAAAAATTTGGACATACAGAAGATGCTGATTCTGGTTTTAATCTTCTTATACATATATGTTCCAGACCTTTCCAAATAATCAATTTCAAGAAAATGACAATAGTATGAATAAAAAATGAAAGACAATTGAACTTAAATTAAATTGAAACAGATATTTGTTAATAACTTTATAAAAAATGTTCTATTTGTTTTCTATCGTAAATAATTCAAATTGATAGATAGTTATTGTTTTTCATACATAGCCTACTGAAAAAGAGCTATAAAAATCAAATTTATTTAAATTTCAATTGAATTTTTCTCAATATTTTTGTTATGTTAGAATATAAAGTGATTACATGGTTGAATTCAAAAAAAATACTCTCTCAAATGGATCTAAAAAATATATATCATCAAATATAAAAAAAATATAGCTTTGTATGTAAATATTTATTCACTAAGAACACAACACAAACATCACTTTATTCAAGAAAACTACCATATAATGCAATAATAGACCAACGAACTTTTGGCGTTTTGCTTTTTCTGCACATGGCGCCGTACCCCCATCACTTGCCTCACTTAAACGTATGTCACCTATCCAGTGTTTTATTAGAACATCCTTGGTCAAAACATACAATTCAAAAAGTTGTATTGTTTGACTTTGACAGATAAAATCTATTAATTGATATTTAATTGTTAATATTGTTCCATTTTTCTGCGATAGTAAATGTATCCATGATTACTGATAAATAATTAATGAATTCAGTAATTATAAAAACTTTATGACAGATGTCATCTGTCAAACTCAAGCCATACAACTGTTTAACATTTTGTCCTATTGCTCAAGGCACATTGTAAATAGCTAAAAATTATTTTTATTTTGCCTCTTTTTCGGAAACGAAACGCATGCAAACAACAATTTACAATTTAATACATGCAGTTTTTAATTCTGAAAATTTTCTGTATTTACACTTCAGTTCTAAAATTAATAGGGCAGAATTTGCAGCCATATGAAAATTTTACCATTGTATTTCCTATCTTTCACAAAAATGTAGGCAACCGGTATGTAGAATCGATTTAAAAAATTCAATAATTTTAGGGTACAAAAATTGTAATATTTTAATGAATGGAATTAATACAAAATATCAGTAGTATATTTGCTCTATATTAATACAGTGTGTTCAAAAAATTCCTAACTCGAAGTAGGCTTTGAACAAAGAAACGTATGTCAGTTTAAAAATATTTAATTAAATGTCAATTTAACATGAGATATTGTCAAAAATGTTGTCTAAAGAAATCGAAGCTTTTCTTCTTGAATCTTATTTTAGAAATGGAAACAAATTAGAAAACTGCGAATATCAATATACTATATCCTTCTTTACTGTCTTTTCTGTTTAAAATTACATTTTAAGATCAATTTTGACAACTTGACTTTTGTATTAAATAATGATCAGACATACGTTTCACTGTTCAAATCCTTCTTCTTGTTAGGAAGTTTTTTGAACACACTGTAATATACTTACCATATTTTAATTAATTAATTGTTTATTGTATTTATTAATTTATGAGAGCAAAATTTTCTACTTAGGATTTACCTGCCAGATAATATATCTGCGATCTGCCAGTTGCAGTGACGGATTAATTTTGGCAGATTTTATCTGGCAGTTAACCTTAACTTTTGTTTTATAAAGGCTATCTATGTTTTAACTGGTAATGAAAAAGTTAGCTGCCAGTTAAATTATTTATCCTTGCATTGATAAACTTGCCCTTAGATAATTGTCTAAAGGTTTATTTGTCAAGTTAGGTTAGTTTATTTTTAATATTATTTGTAATTTCTGATCAAATGAACAATTATCAATTTAAATTAATAGATAATTGTTCACTGAAACAGATATTAGATATAATACCTAATAAAATTATATTATCCTAATTTGCCAGAGTCTCAATTCCGTGGCTATCGCTATTTTTCAGGTGATTTCGACATTTTCATAGCTAATTTCTAAAGTTACAAAGCATGCAAAATTAATTTTGGTTATAGATTCATACGTATAATTTTATACTCTACAACTTTTATTTGAAGCTTTTTTACCTAAAAAATCTGATGTGGCCAGCACATAACCTTCCGTCAGTTCTTTGTATTTTGTATAAATGTCATACAGAGAGTTCCTTGCAAAAGATTATATTTCTTGTACATTACTTTAAGGCAGTTGTATGTATTTAATACAAATTCCATACAGAAAGTTTCATTCGTGGTTTCATTACTACAAAAGATCCTATATTTCCAGTAAAATTATAACATAAATATACTGTCAACTGCATTTGACACTGACACCTTTCCAAGCACCTTCCAATCAGAATTTTCTTAATATAGCAGCTGTTTCCAGAGTTATAGCACAGCTGGCTAATATATGATATTTAATTTCTTTATAATTTTTTATCTCTATCTCCATTTAATATGAATTATAAAATGCGTTCAAATCGTATAGAGAATAAAATATTCTTTAATATTTATAATAATATTAAATGTGAAAAAATGATATTTAACATCATTTTTTCAAGAAAAACTATTAAAATCTTCAAATGAGGGTACTTCCGGTTGACCAATTGTAATTAAAATCTAATCAGCTCTTAATATGGATGTAACGAAGAGGAATACGAAAGGATTATAATTTTTTGGATTGTAGTATTAGTTATCGCATTAGAAAATTTTGTCACACAGAGACACACGCACACACACATCATCGTAAAAGTAGTAAAATCGTATTCTAGGGACCCTAAAACGTGCTTATTCATCAAAAACTCACCACTTTACCTAGAGCTGACGGAAGGTAAAAATAGGGAAGTAGGAAATTACGAAAGTCTGATCTTACATGCTAAATCCCTATGTTCGTGTGTTCGAGTCACCATGCTGTATACTACCATCTCTAAATCCCAACAAGATATAATAAATATCTTATATGGACACCATACGACTACCTTGTACGCATGATCTACATGAAGTATACACCCAATCATAAAATTGCACGTATTTGACATAATTTGTTATTAACATTATTTTTTTTTGTCCTAATCTTTAGCAAGCTTTATTACAAAAAGGAAAAGTATATAACTTTTAAATTTACATAACTCGCTTATACAAAGAGCTAATTTAATAGTACTATAGGCAGAATTTAATTCTCTAAAACTTTTATTTGGAGCATTTATTTTTAAAATCAAAATAAAACCATTTTATTAAAAAATAATGTTAAGAACTTCAGGTAATATATCACTTCCGGTTAGCCTATTTTAACCAAAATCTACTATGTTATTCCCATTGACATGAAAGTCTTATATACCAAATTATATTTTAAAATAGTTTTTCATTAAAATCTGTTATAGGCTACAAATAAATTGCCACTTCTGGAAATTATACCGGGTGGAACATCATACCTGTGTACATCGGCGATTCATATGAGAAAAACAGTTTTTTTGTGCCCATTGCTCCCCAAATTATTTTAGACAAAAATGCTTCAAATAAATGTTGTAGAGCATAAAATTCTGCATCTAAATCAATAAACAGAATTACTTTTACATGCTTTGTAACGACACAAATTAAATAAGAAAATATTGAAAATTACGTTGAAAATATCAAATAGCCATGGAATTGAAACAAAAATAGAAACAAATAAATAAGTAAATTAAATTCATACAAAAATCTCCATACCTATTATTACGACAATTGTACATTTCAATGAAATATTTATTTTTTATAGGATTTTTATTGAAAATCTTTTTAAATTGGAAATAATTCATGTAAACATTAAGACCTATCTACTACAATTCAAATTTCAAACAGTAATTCTCTGAATAAAATAATCACTACAATTTATTATTATAACAAATATTCGAATAATCCTCCGTTTTCAGCCAAGCAATAATCAATGAATTTCTTACATTAGCGAGCTGCCTATTTGTGATTAAGGCGCTCTCCTCCATGATAGCTTCTCTCAATGAATTAATATTTAGGTGGCGCTGCTTATAAATTTTACATTTAAGATGACCCCATAAAAAAAAGTCGCAAGGTGCTAAATCAGGAGATCTGGCTGGCCAATTTAAAGTTCCACCACGACCAATCCAGCGATTTGGAAATGCTTGGTATAAATAATCTCTAACACTTACTCCGAAATGAGCTGGGCAGCCATCTTGTTGAAACCAAACCTCCTGATTTTCGCGCGCTACGCTGTCTAATGCAGGGCCGATCTCATTAATCAAGAGTTCTAAGTATATTTCAGAATTTAAGTTGCCAACGATCTCAAATGCTCCAATAATATTGCTATTAAAAATGCCTGCCCAAATATTAATTTTTTGAGGATATTGCGTTCTGGTGGTAACATTTAATCTTGGATTTTCTAGAGCCCAGTGCCTATCATTTTGAACGTTTGGTTCATTGTTTAATGTAAAAGTACACTCATCGGTAAAGCAAATAGATGGAAGAAAATCACGATCCCGATTTGCTCGTTCTTGCATATCTTCACAAAAAACTCGCCTACTTTCTTCATCAATGGGCGAAATGTCTTGATGGCATTGCATCTTATAAGGGTGGTATTTATGTTTTTTAAGAATGCGCAATACAGTAGAATGAGCAATCTCACATTCCTGCGCTATTATTCTTGAACTTAATTTAGGATTAAAATTTATTAATTCCAGAACTCTTTGTTCGTTTTCTAAATTAATGCGATTATTTTTATTTCCTATAAATAAAGATATGATTTGTTTGTAAATCTCTTAAAAAATATTCAAATTTAAATTTACCTGTACTATTTTCCGCCGCAACACTTGCCGTGGATTCAAATTTTTGAACATACGCGCGTATTGTTGTAGCGCTTGGAATTGGCCTATTTGGAAATTTCACGGCGAATAAATCTCTAACTATACGTAAACAATTTCCACTATAAAAAGTTTTTATTATAAAAACCCTTTCTTCGTTAGAATAAACTGAATTCATTTTGATATTTTACCGTCAAATTAGTTATTTATCTGTCAAACGTCAGACATTTATTTGTTTCTATTTTTGTTTCAATTCCATGGCTATTTGATATTTTCAACGTAATTTTCAATATTTTCTTATTTAATTTCTGTCGTTACAAAGCATGTAAAAGTAATTCTGATTTAGATGCAGAATTTTATGCTCTACAACATTTATTTGAAGCATTTTTGTCTAAAATAATTTGGGGAGCAATGCGCACGAAAAAACTGTTTTTCTCATATGAATCGCCTATGTACACAGGTATGATGTTCCACCCGGTATAATGACCAAAAAGGGAGGTGCAAAACTAGATTTTATAGCAGTCCTAAATACAAAATTTTAACTTTTTACGGTTTACCGTCTTCAAGTTATGCGAGATACGTACGTACGTACAGACGTCACGACGAAATTAGTCAAAATGGATTCAGGGATGGTCAAAATAGATATTTCCGCTAAAATTTGAAAAACGGAAATTTTTCGCGATTACAATACTTCCTTTACTATGAACAAGGAAGTAAAGAACGATATTTCCACGAATATTCTTAAGAAAAACTTTTTCAGGTTAACTATTTGTTACCAAAAACTAACCAGCTCTGCCCAGTAATGAAAAATCGCGAATACGATGTTTTATCATTTTCAGTTTTGCTCGTATTTGAGACATTGTCCTGACTACATCCACATACATACAAATCCCAACAGACATTACCGTAAGAATCGTAAACATCTGATTCTTTGAAAAGTGTTTATTCACCAAAATCTCGATATGACATTTTCAGCATGATCCCTTTATTCATTGGTGAGCTGTAGGATGCTCGCGTGATCCCTTTGATCAATTTTACTCTAATTTGCAAGTCTTTTGTTCGTCTTGTTTACCTATTAATTTTTTTACATAAAAGAACATGAACATATAATTTCTTTATGACATTTTCTTTACAGCATGTCAAGCGACAATGAATACCGTAGCCTATCACGTAGTTGCCGCTGTGTTGCGACAATTAAATTTTGAATAATCTCTCGTTTTCGTTTTTATCAAATACATAGCGAATCCTTTGTTAAAATTAAGAGCAAGCTCTTTGTCAAAATTTTCATAGCTTACCACTGCCTATATTTCCCTTAATAACTGTAGATTGGAAGTTCAAATTGCTTAATCAGTACGAGTATTTATATGTTGCTTCATAATTGCGCGGAACAAATATAAAGGCGTTATTCTACAGTCATATCAAAAAAATCCTATTAAATTTTTGTTCTAGGTTCATTCGTTTTTGAGATATTCGAGATTAAAGATGGGAAGAGAACAATTCCTATTTAAAACACAGTAGGCTAGTTTTTATTTTCATTATTCACTTGCTTCCATTCTTAGAATTTATTAAACTCTATAATAGACCGGGGGCTAGTGCTACGTGAAAAATGTATCATGGTATTCCAAATACTGACCCTTGGTGCTTACTTTAAATACCCTGGAGAACGATTTGCTGTCTTCCCCGGAAAAAAAGACGATCTACCCAGCTGTGAGTCATGGCCCAAAAATGTTTAAAAGAAATGACATTTTAGAATCTAGGTATTCTGTATGGGACTTGCATAAAATGAAATTAAGTATATTTAAATGCTAGCTGATAAAGGTAAAGCCTTTTATTGCTGTGCATTTTATCTTACACTAATTGTTCATGCCATTTACATCCGGGCTTTAGTCAGCTGACAATTTTTACCCTACAAGACACAAAAAAATTATGGCCAGACACTCTACTTGTATATACGGGTCACAGCACCCTTACGATTTCGTCGGCCACTTACAGTTGGAAGTATATGATAACAAACTTTCTGGGACTAGCTTTATTTTATTAATTACCATTAAAGAAAATAAGAAAAATTGATCCCGGACAATTTCTTTGGTTATTGGCTACTCCCAGACATTAAAAAAAATCATAATCGCAACCCATTGCGAAAATCTTCTTTTTTACTTCCTTGTACAAAGTAAAGGAAGTATTATAATCCCGAAAAATGTCGGATTTCTGATTTCAACGGAAATATCCATTTTGACTATCCCTGAATCCATTTTGACTAATTTCGTCGTGACGTCTGTACGTACGTACGTACGTATCTCGCATAACTCAAAAACGGTAAGCCGTAGAAAGTTGAAATTTTGTATTTAGGACTGCTATAACATCTAGTTGTGCACCTTCCTTTTTGGTCATTACATAATTACCAGAAATGGAACTTTATTAAAAGCCTATAATCGATTTTAATGAAAAAATATTTTAAAATATAATTCAAAACTTTTCAAATTTGGCATATAATACTTTTATGTCAATTGGAATAACATAGTAGATTTTGGTTAAAACAGGCTAACCGGAAGTGAAATATTACCTGAAGTTGTTATCAGTTTTTCTTGAATAAAATGGTTTCACTTTGATTTTAGAAATAAATGCTCCTAGAGAATTAAATTCTGCGTCTAGCACATCAAGTATAATTAAATTAGCCCTTTATATAACCGAGATAATATGTAAATTTAAAACTTATATACTTTTTGGTTGTTATAATGAAGCTTGCTATGGATTAGGACAGAAAATAACAAAAAAAAAAATATATGTTAATATCAAATACGTGCAATTTTATAATTGAGTCTATACTTCATATTGGTCTTGCGTACAAGGAAGTCGTGTGGTGTTCACATCAGATTTTTTATTGTAAAATTCTCTACTTATGGCGGAGTTATAACTTTCGCGGCAAAACTTTATTAATGATTAATTTAGGTGTTATTAGACGAAATTTCAAGAAAAAAAATATGGTATTTCTAATTTTTAAATTCTTAATAACATACAAAAAATTCAAAATTGAACTAATTACAGTTTTGTGTAGTTTCGGAGTTTGTGTAATTTCGGAGTAGGTACCTACTTTACCTACTATAGCT
>OY720453.1:29825123-29842623 GCA_963082715.1 Harpalus rubripes | reverse complement strand
ACGTACTTCCGTTGTCTTTATTTCCGTTACTTGTCATCCATTTGTCTCAAAGGTGTGACAGTTTCTAAGTTATTCTTGTTATCGTCATTGAAATTTAATTATTTAATTGTCAAATTTATATACTTATATGTGTTCTAATTTGGCATCGTACTCGTATTTATTTCACGTTTCACGATTACATATATTTAAATGAAATTTTTAACGTAAATTTGACAGATTTGAATTTGGCAGTGATGTGACTATCAAATTCACTTATCCAAAGTGGAATGATCTATTTCCTTCTTATTCACACTTCCTGTGTTCTCTCTTAATCTGGCCGGGTACACAAGAAATACATCGGAATCGGAATACGCGTGCTCTATCCAGTAGTTAACAAATCCCTGGTACAACCGTTATTTAAATGTATGTAACTGACAGATAAATGTCGCTGTCAAAGAACTAATCATTTCAAATTAATAATAGTAACGTTTTAAATAGAAAAAAAGTAAATAGAACAATAGGACAGGAAATCTTAACCGTTTCCAGCATAAGTAAATATATAGGTTGGTATGTATTTAGATTAAGGGCCACTTTTACAATTGATGGATAAACTATGGTATAGCTATCGGAGGTATAACTTTATCCTGGAAATTATACCTTCGATAAACAAGACTGTCTTTTACAATGCATTTTTATCTGTCAGATAGTTATACGAGGAATTACGTTAAATCACTTTAAGTTGGTATTGGCACAATAAAATTATCTTCTTGTTAGACTATTTTTCTTCAATATTGTTATTATTTCGGCCTTCTAATTTGCATTTTTCACGATGTTAGATGATATAAAAGTAATTGTTGATTCTGACAGTGATGATGAAATATTTCATGGACATCTGTCAAACGTATAAATAACAAAACATCGTTTGTGTTTGCGTGGTATCCATAAGAACCGGGGATAAAGTTATCCGACGTTTATACGACCGATTTCCATGGGATAAGAAATACTGGTGTTTTATTCTATTTGAGGTTTATCCGAGGTTTGTAAAATACAATTTCCAATTTTATACCTGGTATAGCGTTATACGAGGTTTATCTAATGATTGTAAAAGTGGCCCTAATAAAAATAAATTATTGATAAAAATGTTTAAACTAATCCTCATTTTTGGATTAGTGTATTCTATTTTATCCCGGTATTTAAAATTTAATTTTCATTTTACTACCAAAAAAGGTATAGTTACTTGAATTAGATTAGACTATATTTTAAGAAATAAACTGCTAAAATTAGAGTAAAATTCGCTAATCCAAAATTAGGATTAGCTTAATCTTTTTTGTGACTCGGGGTGTAAATGGCGGGAGATATTATGTTGGCCACACCAGATTTTTTCTAATTGGCACATAATAATTTACAAAATTTTTACATAAATTCGCAAATTTTAAGATTATACAATTAAACAATAGTACAACATTAATTCATAAAAGTCAATATAACGCTTCGTAACAAAACGAACCGTAATTAACATTCGTTGAATATAACAGAGAATTTACAAAATTTAAAAACAAAATATAACGCTTCGTTTTGTAACGACGGATGTTAATAATTATTCCTAGTCATATTTGATAATGAATACTATCAGGTCAAACAAATACAAAAAATTATGTGTGAAAATTTCAAATTTAACACTGACATCTGTTTAGCATGAATACAATACCTCTCTTAGCGAGAGTTAAAATTAGGTTAGATTTGACACATAAGTTTTGACAATTGTGCACAGGCTTTGACAGTATTTTGTACATTTTGCGGTTGTAAAGATAAATCGATTAAGAAGGGGACAAAGGGAAAACGTATTTGAGATGTGGAATTTGGTATTCTACCAATTTTAATACAAGAAAATTTTAATAATAGACAATGTGGAAAGTGTTGCAGGAAATATGAAACTGTAAACTGATACCTGGAAAAAAATCTCACAAAAAATCAATGCTGAAAAATATAAAGTTATGGTGATGTTTGGTAATAATATTGAAGAAGCAGATGATGATGATGATGATGATGATGATGATGATGATATCGATAAGAAAAATTACATTTTCCAGTAATTTAGTAATATCCTTAAATCATATTATAATTAAACGTATCTTATGACAATTGTAATAAATTCAAATGTACACTTGACATGTCAATGTCAAAATTACATGCATCGAATTTCAACAAATGAAAAAAATCTTATTTAACGCGCCGCTGTACGTATTACAGCTGAAATTCGAGTCGTTAAATATTACGATGGATTTTACGGTTGTTATGGATAACGAATGTTTATGAATAAAAAATTTGCTATATTACAGGGGTTTTGAATATAACGAAGCGATACCCTTGTTACGGACTGTTATGAATACGGGCATAAAACAATAACGTTGACATAATGTATAACAATTTTTTTTCCAATGCACTCTTGCTCTAGAAACCAAAAAACGTTACAAACTTAGTCATCAATCCAATATATACGAAGTTAAACGTCCTATTTAATCTAGTTTATAAATGTATAATATAAATAAAATAAATAAATAAATAAGTAAATACATAAATACATCCTCACGGTTTATTACCCATTGCTGGGTGTGCCAATCTGCTTTGTATACAGATATTGGTAATGATGAAATATTTGCACCGTGCGGACGCTTACCAGGCGTCTCCTCACGGGCACTCATTGCTGGCGGGGAGAGTGCACCACAGGGGTCAATATAAATGTTACTGATTTATAAAAATGAATAAATTACGAATCAATAAACTCAGTAATCATGACACAAAAAGTAAAAACTTTAGACATAAATGTTTCAGAAGACAATTACCAGACCAATATTAAAAACTTTTCTATTAAATATGGCGACAGAAGTAGTAATAAAATTTAAATAGTATTTCAAATCATATTCATACATCAAGAAAGTATTTATAAATACATACTGAATAATTCATAAAGCTTTCAATGCATTAGGGAGGAACAGAATTATAAAACATAAATGAACTATTATTTCAAATAAATGAATTGCCTACTACAGGTACTGGTTTTTAGTTATTTAATTAATACCGTTTTAAAATTAAATATCTAGATATAAAACATGAATTTCACATTTAAAAATAATCTCTTATTTTCATGAATACAAAATTATATTTTTATCTATTTGTGTATCATGTAAATTCATCTAAAAATTAATATGTGACTTGTTCGACATTTTTAATGAATAAATAAAATATAAATTATATTGATTTTATCAATGGAAATATAATGGAAATCAATTTTAATAATGACAGAAAATATAAAAAGCGTTATGAATGCAATTTATTTTAGCTGTTATCAGTAAATAATAGTTAGGTATAGATTATTTTTTTAGATGTATTAGTTTGAGTTTTATGTCACAATATTAAATTTAACAAAATAACATTTTTCACAATAAACTTATATAAAAAATATTATTAAATAAATCAATTCTTTTATAAATGTAAAAGTTCACACTGGAAATAGTACAAAGAATAAAGAAAATTCTCTAATAGAATGTGATATTTACGCTTACTGAAGTTAGAATGATCTTCATTCATAGTATTTTTGGTCACATTTTATTACAGTCGAACCTCTATAACGCAAACCTCCCTAACTCGAAATTTATTGTAACTCGGTATATTGTCGTTTCCTGTACATTTTGCATAATTGTAATGTATTTGTATCCCTCTAACTCGAATTTCCGCAACTCGAAAATTTCTGTAATTCGAAACTATTAATACGTCCCCATAAAACAGAATCACAGAAATATAAGATCGAAAGTAGTAAAATAATTTTTAGGAAACAAAAGTCCGAATCCTTGCTCAACTACCCCAATTTCTGGATTTAAATCCAATAAAACGTTAATGGAAGAAGTTAAAAATACGCGTGGGAAAGAAAAAAATCTGATGTGGCCAACACATAACCTCTCGCCAGATATTTTACCTGGTTGTACGCATAAAACGAAAAATATTTTTAAATACAAATACATATATTCTTGTCTCACTACAAAACAATTATTTTAATATAAATTATGTACAATACATACATTTTCTTTATATTCAATATCCTGTTTTTTTTTTTACTTTCCTTTTCTTTTTCTTTTATTCGTCATTTTTTCGCAAATTCCTTTTATATTCTTTTGCGTTGTTGACTTTTTATTTATTTTCATAATCTTCATAATGATGTACAAATATTTTTGACAGTAAACATACAAATATTTTTGACAGTGACATTTATGTGTGAATTACAAACATTTGAATTTCTTGCCTTGAAGTAATTTGATCTAAGAATTTTTACATCAAATTATGTTATATGCATTTCTTTATCTCTAAATCTATAGTAGATATAATAATGAATTTATATTTATCGAATAAAGAATTTAACGTTCATTAATATAAGTATTTACATAAATTTTCGATAAATAATATTTAGATGATTTTTTTCTTGTAACTACTACTTCCGGTTGTCCAATTGTTACCAAAACTGACTCGACTCTTCCCATTATTGTTAGATTGAGGAATCCGTAGTTAAAAATGTCTTAAGTCTTATAGTATTTGAGTTATGGTGAATCCAACATCCACACACACACACATCCACACACATACGGACATCATCGTAAAAATGTTATAATCGGATTCTAGGGACCTTAAAACGTGCTTATTCACTATAATCTGGATATGCGATTTTTAGCATGAATACAACACCTCTCTTAGCGAGAGGTAAAAAGGCTGAAGTATGAAACCATTTAGAAAATGAATGGCAAAATGTACCACAAGACAATACCTCGACGGTGTCCTGCAGTGATTGTATCTAAAGGAAAGATGATAGACTATTAAAATATGGAGTACAAAATCACAAGTCAAAAAATCTGATGTGGCCAACACCAAACCTCCCACTATTTAATTTTTATTAATTTAAATATACATACATATTTAGTTATTGCGGAAAATGTATTAAGATCCATTCCATATAACTATGGTTCTATTTACTATTTTCTTTTTAAAATGTTACTATTATTAATTTGAAATGATTAGTTCTTTTAGAGTGACATTTATCTGTCAGTTACGTACATTTGAGATATAAACTGTGTAACCAAGGAGTTTTTCGCACTCCCGAGACTAAAGAGCGATTCTAATCACTCATTTCAGGGACTAAAGTTCAAATTCAGTCCCAGAGAGGTTAAATATGAAAAAAATCCCTGGGGGACTAAAGTAAAAATAAACAAGATGTTTCCATAACATCATATAGTTACTATGATTTATTTACTCGTATCTGCACTACATTTTGAGCAGGCGTTGAGTTTAAATTTGAACAAAATTTTTGACATTTATATTGTCAAATTGTAAGTTTAATTTCCATATTAGTGTATAATATGGTTCCATTTGATACTGGAGTGCGAAAAATATCATATATACCACAGGCCTAAAGTGCATTCAATCCCTCAGGTGATTATTTCCCTCACCTTCGGGTCGGGAAATAAACTTCACCCACACGATTGAATATGCACTTTAGTCTCTTAGTATATAATATACTATTGCTTGTTTAAAGCGTAGCCTCCGGGATTAAAATTATAGATAATTTAATAAATTTATCCATAAAATATATAGAAAAAGTATTTATGCAAATCTCTAAAAAATTTAATAATCTATAATTTTTATAACACAAATCTTGAAAAAATAACGCTCACGCACACGCACACGCACACGCACACGCACACGCACACGCACACGCACACGCACACGCACACGCACACGCACACGCACACGCACACGCACACGCACACGCACACGCACACGCACACGCACACGCACACGCACACGCACACGCACACGCACACGCACACGCACACGCACACGCACACGCACACGCACACGCACACGCACACGCACACGTACACGCACACGCACACGCACACGCACACGCACACGCACACGCACACGCACACGCACACGCACACGCACACGCACACGCACACGCACACGCACACGCACACGCACACGCACACGCACACGCACACGCACACGCACGCACACACACACACACATGCACGCACACGCACACGCACACGCACACGCACACGCACACGCACACGCACACGCACACGCACACGCACACGCACACACACACATACACACACATACATACAAACAAACGCGCGCGCGCACACACACACACACACACACACACACACACACACACACACACACACACACACACACACACACCGTGAAAATGTTAAAATTGGATTCTAGGGACCTTAAAACGTGGTCATTTACCAAAATCTCGATATGCAATTTTTAGCACTATCGCTATATCTCCCTTACCAAGGGCAGCGGAGGTAAAAACATTAAACCGATTTTTTTGTAATTTTGAAATACGTCTTTGGTGCAATATTTTTGCACAGCATGATCAATTATTTTGTTACTACATAAGTTTGTTTACATAGTTTTAGGTTTAAAATATGAAAATATTTTAAGCACAAATGCATATTTTCATTAATATAACAGTTTCATTTTTGTATTACCTTTACAAGATATGATATGGTTTAAAGATCTGTTTGGCTCAAAAAAATTGCGCGACACTGTATACGTATATTTCATTCAAAATAAAATTTGCAGATATGTGACCTACATACAAAAAGTTTTTAAACTATAACAAAGATATCAATGCTTTGCTTAAATGTATAGAAAATTCGATATGATATTGTTCAATTCTTTCGATTCGTTATACTTATTTTTGTATCTTCTCGATTTGGAAGCGACAATATCGAAATTCTCATCAGGTTTAAAATTATCTTTATTTATAAATATTAACTATTTTAAACACCCAAAGTAAATCATGAATAGGTACCGGCTTCTTGCGCCATGATTGAAGATTGATCTGTCTATCTAATTTTACCAAGAGAATAGAATGGGGTACGTCAATTCGCCATTTATTTTAAATTGGTCAATGCTAAAAATAGCTGGTTTCCCTGCTACAATCTGTTCAACGGAAAAGCTTAATTTGCTTATATTAAATAATAATATATAAATATTGTTAAAACTTGACAATTTATTATATATGTCAACTATACATATTGCTGTCAAATCAATTAAAAATGTTTGCTGTAGTAGCAAATTTAACTTGTATACCATAGCAGCAATATATTTTCACTTTAACAATATGTGGCGGATTGACTAGCCCGCCACGTTACCACCCCAACCAATATTATTATTTATATGTTTTGTTCAGTTGTTTTATACAATTTTACGCAAATGTACACGTCAATCCCTGTCTTATACAAATTTATTAAATTATTATTTATTTATACATACGTATAATAAGGTAACGAATATTAAAATCGTTACAAATACACGTTGGATGGTGTTGGTAGTTCATATATTTAGGGTAGCATTCATGGGCGTAACTAGAGAATTTGAATTCGAAACGCAAAGTACATAGGAAATCTCATTTTGTCGTATGTACGCATTAAAAAATGTGTCTTGAAAATCAACGTTCTAGAATATTCCAACAAAATGTTGAATATTTCATAAAATGTAGAATATTCCGGAAAATTCTAGAATATTCTATAAATTTTGGCAATTTTAAATAAGTATATAAAGTTTTAAATAGAACTTTTTGGAAAAGGAAATTCTAAAACGTTCTGAAACTTTAAGGGAAAATTCCAGAACTCACTCGAAATTCTGAACTTTCTGGAACATTCTAGAACGCTCTGGAACTATATGAAAAACCTTCTGAAACTTTTATGTACATTTTAGACTGTTTTGGAACATGTTAGAAACTTTTTGAACTCTCCGGAATATTTAAGTATACCTAATGTGGATTATTTTGAAATTTTCCGCGTGAAATCTCCCGGGCATCCCCAAGTACTTTACCTAGTGATTAAATACAGTGAATTTAAGAATAATGTGGTTAGGATGTAAAGTACAAAACGCTTATTATATTGTTGAAAAAAGAACATAATTTGTCGAATATTTATTGCGTAATCAAAATTTTTCACATCGAAATTACTAAATTATTTACTACTCACTTAAATGCCTGTCGATTAATCAATTTACCCCACACCATTCACAAAATTTTATCAATAATAAATTATACTAATATGTGCATGGCCATTCTGGGTTGGGCCGGGCCCCCCTTGGCCCCCTCTAGTTACGCCTATGGTAGCATTTATTATTCTTATTTTATGTACCTATTAAAAATTGTTACCTTTAGCATTTTGAAAATGTTATATATTATGTTTACTCTAACTATATATGTTATTTATAGTTAATAATTCATATATTTATAGTATCAATCTTTTAGTTTGTACTTCTGCAATATTGATATACTTACTTTACGTATTTACCTAGGGAGGTAATAAAAGACCAGAATTTAAATAAACTTTTATATTTAAAAACATAAATAACATTGGCCCGTATTTCGAGCGCACTTTTATAATAAAAGCGATTTTATGGAGCACACTCCTCATAAGAATATAATGTAAAAGCGCGCTCCATAAAAGAGCTTTTATTATAAAAGTGCGCTCGGAATATGGGCCATTATGTTTAACATTATTCAAATTTAACAAAAATATATATCTCACAAACATTTTTTTAAATCTATTAACATTACTTTCCTGGCATGGACTTATAGTCCGTGAGCTAGCTACAGAAACGCTGACCAATTTGACCAAAATTTTCAGCATATTTTATAGTATCTATCCATTTCGGTGAATAAAAAAATGCACGTCTGCCATTCGGATCTGGGTGGAATTAAAAATGGCGTCCATTAAAAACGGGTGAATATAACGGATTTCTGACTCATGTGACCAAAATTTTCTATTGTACTTTATAATTCTAGATGGAAATACAAATCAAAAGACGTTAGTCTGCCACTCTTATATGGGTGGGGTGCCCCGACAGACGAAATTCAAAATTTGAAGTTTGAAATATCAAAACTTGACTCATGTGACCAACATTTTCTTTTTTATCTAAAGATTCTAGATCGAATTACAAGTCAAAAGACACTAGTCTGCCACTTTCATATGGGTGGTTTATCCCGGCAGACGAAACTCAAAATTTGAAGTTTGTAATATCAAAATTTGACTCAGTTGACCAACATTTCTTTTTTTATCTAAAGATTCTAGATCGAAGTACAAGTCAAAAGACGCTAGTCTGCCACTCTCATATCGGTGGGGTATCCCGGCAGACGAAACTCAAAATTTGAAGTTTGTAATATCAAAATTTGACTCAGTTGACCAACATTTTCTTTTTTATCTAAAGATTCTAGATCGAAGTACAAATCAAAAGATGCTAGTCTGCCACTCTCATATAGGTGGGGTATCCCGGCAGACGAATTTCAAAATTTAAAGTTTGTAATATCAAAACTTGACTCATGTGACCAACATTTTCTTTTTTATCTAAAGATTCTAGATCGAAGTACAAATCAAAAGATGCTAGTCTGCCACTCTCATATCGGTGGGGTATCCCGGCAGACGAATTTCAAAATTTAAAGTTTGTAATATCAAAACTTGACTCAGTTGACCAACATTTCCTTTTTTATCTAAAGATTCTAGATCGAAGTACAAATCAAAAGATGCTAGTCTGCCACTCTCATATCGGTGGGGTATCCCGGCAGACGAAACTCAAAATTTGAAGTTTGTAATATTAAAATTTGACTCAGTTGACCAACATTTCTTTTTTTATCTAAAGATTCTAGATCGAAGTACAAGTCAAAAGACGCTAGTCTGCCACTTTCATATCGGTGGCGTGTCCCGCAGACTGAATTCAAAATTTGAACTTGTGAAACCTAACTGTACATAAAATCTAGCATATGATTTTCACACTGCAGCACTACATCTGCCATCCTACACTCATCCCTACTTTTTTCTTCTACATTGGCTAATATATCAAATTCTCAAATCTTATTGGTGGATTATTGGCGTGGAGGGGATTCAGCTTCAGCTGTAGCAAAGCATTCAGAAATCGTCACTTGTCTACTGAATTTTAATGGCAGCGTAGTGAATATAAACAGTCTATTTTGATTCATCATAAACGGGCTACAAGGTGAGTGTCATTTTAAGTGTCTTGTAGTTACTTTCAATGTTTCTTTAACGACGTTCATTTTTTACTACAGTGATGCACAAAGAATTAATGTTAACGTTCCATCAATCAAGAGATGAAACACACAATAAAAATAAGTACCGTAGACGTTATTTTGGGCTCTAAATTAAGTTTTTACATACCTTGTATCTACGTTATTCTAATTGTCATGTCATCAGAATCATAAACAAACAAACTGGAAGGTGGTTGCTAAGATTTTTCAATTCTTACTCATAGTAGAGTATTTGAAAGCAAGTGTCATTATGAGTCACTTTGAATCTTGAAATCCAAAATGAAGTACAACCAAAGTTCGATAATGTATTTATCATGCTGGGACCCTTTCATATTCAAATGGCTTATTTTAAAGCTCTTGGAAAGTTAATCGAAGGCTCAGGGATCTCGGAGATTTTATCTGAGGCAGATCTTATTGCCCAAGGTTCCCTCACCGGTTTTGTGGGAGGCACTCATTACAATCGATGTCGTCGTCTCTATTCTATATTAGGTGTCGCTTTAAGAAATTTGCATTATGAACGATATTTAACAGAAAAGCTGGAAACTGATGCAGATGTAAATATTGATTGTGTATTTGAACATCTTCAAAGGTTTGCAAGAACAGAACAAACAAATGAAAAAGAAATTATAATGGACGAATATCTAATTAAACATATCGAGCGGTATAAAATGTTTGAACAGGACACCCGACAGGGGAAGCATGGAGCAACGGCGAAGTTTTGGATGGTCGTCTTAGACTTTATTGACATTTATCATGACTTCGACAGATTTGTGCGAATGGGAAACATAAATCTCTTTATGAAAACTTTGAAAATTATTACTGATATATTTTTTATCATGAACCATCACAATTATGCTAGATGGCTAGTAGTGTTTTATGATAAACTATCCACTGTATTAGATGGGCCCACTGATAGTGAAGTGGCTAATAACATTATGTATCAACTTCGGAACGGATTTTTTTCTTTAAGAAGAACTGAAAAGAATTATTCTCGCACAGCAGTTGACTTATGTTTGGAGCAAACGGTCAATGCTGACGCTGCAAATAAATTGACAGGAGTGACTTGTTTTAAAAATTCCATATCAGCTCGTCAACGGTGGGCAATAAACCACTCGCAGCGAACAGCCGTAATTAGTCATGTCATTGCTTTGGTTGGAATAATAAGATTTGAGGACGTTACTAAAGATCTACGTGCTCACCGAATACAAGCTGATAACGTTTCTGTTTCAAGATTGGTAGAAAATATCAGAAGCGCAATAAATCCATTCGACGAGACTCTAGAAACTAATCTTCTATTCAATATTTCTTCAGGAAAAGCCGCAAGCGAAGAAACAGCTCATTTTCTGTTTACTATATTAGAGAATGGAGCAAAGCTTCATGAAAAATTTCGACAGCGATGCGCACAAGATAAGATGTCATTTGCAAAACCTATTTCTAGGAATGCCATTAAGAATTTTTCTGCTGAATGTGCGAAAACTAAATTATGTAAAAAAGGTCATATTGTGGAAATTAAAATGGAAAGAAATATTCTTGGAAGGTTACTAACGCTTTCTCTTTCAAATGATTTAGATATGAAGTCTGTCTTAGAATATCCTCTGACTACAATGCCATTACCTCTATGCCATCCAGATGGAAATATACGTAAAACAAAAAAGCGATCTACTGAAAATATTAGAAAATATGGTGAGTCACGATGAACCTAGCACAATGGATGAACTTATTATTGATGGATTTTACTTTTTGCATAAGTTTAAAAATCTCCCACCAACGTTTGGCGGAATCGCTAAAGTTATTCTGCAAAAATTGGCTAGAGAAAAATGCCAAAGAATTCACCTAATTTTTGATCACTATATTACACCATCAATAAAAGACATCGAGAGAATAGCGCGAGCACAAGGTGTAGACAGGCATGTACAATATCACATTACTGGACCTAAACAAACCAGGCCTACAAATTTCATTAAAGCTTCAAGGAATGATGTCTTTAAAGATTCTCTTGTCAGCTTTCTAATCACCGAATGGCAGTGTAATGAATATAGTTCATTTTTCCAAATATTTAATTTATATGTTACCCACAGATTTGATTGTTATTATTTCCGATTTTCCCCTAACGAACAACCACGGTGTTCTGCTACCTCTTTAAAAAATTCTCACGTTGAAGCAGATTCTAAGATAGCATTTCATCTTAGCAGAATTCAGTAAGGTAATGTAGTTGTAGATTCTGCTGATACCGATGTACTTGTCATCCTAATTGGAAACATGCGTCTCATGCATAAAAATGTGAGAGTTTGGATGCGTATCGGTACCGTGTCAAGAAACGACAATCAATGTATCGTCAATTGTCAACGAATTAGGACAACGTATGTGCCAGGCAATGCCAGCTTTTCATGCATTATTTGGGTCTGACTACACGGCATCTTTTTAAAAGATTGGAAAAATTAAGCCGCTCAAATATCTTCTGAAATCCCCCAACATACAAAAAACGCTTGTTGGCTTCCAGGAAGATGAGGCTATAACGGACCAAGAGTATTCAGATATAGAGACGTATATATGCGGATTATATCGAAATACCAAGATAGAAAGTATTAACGAACTTCGACTTCAGATGTTCCTAGACATATACGAGACGAAGGGTAATAAACCATTAACCGCACTAAAAGGAATGGATGGTGCTTCTTTTCCTCCCTGTCAAAATGTTCTGAGGGAGAAGATAAAAAGGGCAAAATTTGTGGAGCAACTTGGACCGTCCACATCCTCCAACTCTGCTACCTGAAAACTACGGCTGGATATTAACTGAAGGTTCATACCAAATCAAATGGCACACTGGTGATATGGTTCCAGAAAACTTAGAAGATATAATACTAAATTCAGAAAGCATATCCCAGGAGGAGGAAGAGGATTATGCAGTTTCTTCAGGGGATGAAGAAGACGACGACTGAGTAATATGCCCACAAATTCACTGTTCTTTCACTTTAAAAACTTTTAATTTACTCTTACTCTTTATTGTAATAAATAAATTATGATTTGATCTCAGATAGTTCATTTTTACCTTAGTATCCCAGCTATTCATTTCATTTTAAACATAAAAAACGAAATTTATATGACAAATCCCGTCTCCTGTATTTCTAATTTTAAAATTCGTCTGTCAAGGTAACCCACCCATATAAAAGTGGCAGACTTACGTCTTTTTACTTGTAATTCAATCTAGAATCTTTAGATAAAAAAAGAAAATTTTGGTCACAAGAGTCAAATTTTGATATTACAAACTTCAAATTTCGAATTTAGTCTGCCGGGACACCCCACCTATATGAGAGTGGCAGACTAGCGTTTATTGACTTGTAATTCGATCTAGAATCTTTGGATAAATAGAAAATGTTGGTCAACTGAGTCAAATTTTGATATTACAAACTTCAAATTTTGAGTTTCGTCTGCCGGGATACCCCACCGATATGAGAGTGGCAGACTAGCGTCTTTTGACTTGTACTTCGATCTAGAATCTTTAGATAAAAAAAGAAATGTTGGTCAACTGAGTCAAATTTTGATATTACAAACTTCAAATTTTGAGTTTCGTCTGCCGGGATAAACCACCCATATGAAAGTGGCAGACTAGTGTCTTTTGACTTGTAATTCGATCTAGAATCTTTAGATAAAAAAGAAAATGTTGGTCACATGAGTCAAGTTTTGATATTTCAAACTTCAAATTTTGAATTTCGTCTGTCGGGGCACCCCACCCATATAAGAGTGGCAGACTAACGTCTTTTGATTTGTATTTCCATCTAGAATTATAAAGTACAATAGAAAATTTTGGTCACATGAGTCAGAAATCCGTTATATTCACCCGTTTTTAATGGACGCCATTTTTAATTCCACCCAGATCCGAATGGCAGACGTGCATTTTTTTATTCACCGAAATGGATAGATACTATAAAATATGCTGAAAATTTTGGTCAAATTGGTCAGTGTTTCTGTAGCTAGCTCACGGACTATTACGAAAATGTAGAAATACACATGATTCTATAATTTCTATTTAAAAAAAAATGTGTTATCCATGATTATTTATGCATATATTTATCTACGTGAAAATGGAGGCACGTTTACTTAAGTGTTAAAATAGACCCGTAATATTGAGTCTTAGTTTTCACACTCTACAAGTTACTTTAGATCTGATCAGAGTTGTGCCTTGACTTTGTAAATTCTACTAGAATTATATATTTCCTCTCCATTTTTCTAGACGTCATCTCGTCTATCAGCATGATTAATTAAAGTTTAAAGTTACAAAATCGAATCCCTGCGCATAGTCCCAAATGGCTATCCGCACCAACTTAACTATAAATAAAAACGTGAATACAGAATTTGTGCCTTTATTAGGTATTTGAATATTTACGAGACAACAAAGCAAAAATATTTACGTATGAATTGCTGAAAAATGTTTATTCATAAATTGCTTTTGCCTATAGATGTATGAATTGCTGAAAAATGTTTATTCATAAATTGCTTTTGCCTATAGATGTTAGCAAAAAGAATAGAAAAATCCAGTATACAATTTACTATGGTGGTCTTCTTTTTGTTGTGAACAATGTTCCCAAAGCCAATAACTACATGAAAGTGCCTCGCTTTTTGTGATAAAAATATATAACAAAATTTGCATATTTAAATTAATCCATTCGCGATTATTAAAAATACAATGAGATTTGAGTGCAGGCTCGCGCATGCGTATTGCGGTATAAATTTAAATTACCTATCCCGCTCAGTTATTTTGGAATTTGCTGGTTATTTATATCTCATGGCGAGTATTCCGCTCGATTGGAATTCAGATTTATGGAACGAGAGTATCGAGGAAGGTTATCTTTACAAAATTATGTTTCCAACTGCTGTTTAACTTAATGCATTGTTTGTTTCTTCCTCATTTACATTTTGAAATCAAGATATTCTTGCAAAAAAAGAACATAAAAGACCATAATAAACATTAAAAAATTAACATTGGAAATCAACGCTAATATTTTTTGTGCGATCGTTAAGTAAGCGAAAAGTGGTTTCAAATCTCGCACCCAACAAACTATTTGTACCAAAAACCTGATATTGCCAGTAATCTAACATATCTTACCATTTTTATCCACAAACTAATACTTTTCTCTTTTGTAAAAGTTTATACTTAATTTCACGTAAGAGAATAGTGATGGAAAGATAGGTTTGTTTTTTGATTGGATAATACCCCGATATTAGATTAAACTGCACCTATCTTCCCATCACAATTTTCTTACAAAAAATTAAGTATAGGTACCAATTATAAAAATGGAAAGTATCAAAAATGACATTTCATATCAATTTAATAAATAAAATCACATTTACATTAGTAAAGTACCACTTATTATGGATTATAAAATATACTTGTACTTATTTATCAGAATTATTTATCTAAATAAATGTTATGTGGTCGCTGTACCTTTTTTCCACAACGATCAAAAAAGTAATGTTTTAGTGAATTAATATCAATATTCGAAATATGTCATTATTTCATTAATTACGTATTACGTAACCATAACAACGAGGATTTCAAACACTGTGCACATTATTTCATAAACTACACACATTTTTTCGTACACTATTCATTATTTCGTACCCTGGGCGCATTATTTAGTGTATTGTGCACATTACTTTGCGCACTATCTCGTACGTCGTACACATTTCCAAAATCAGACACAAAACGAACAAGAACTTTAATTTTATTATGAATTTTTTTCATTAAAATGGATTTATAAAGTATGTATGACACTTTTTTTCATGCTTTGATTGTAGACATAAAAAAAATTGTATGCAACTCTAGACCATTAATATTAATAAATATGTATAATTTAACAAATTATGATAAAGCTAAATAAACTTGTGTAAAAATTCAAAAACTAAATGTGTCAAAATTTATAGTAAATTCAATACTTCAATTGTTTTAAAATATTTTCTAAATATTAAATTTAGTTGTGGTAAAAAATATTGTGTGCACCTTGTACGCGAAATGTATTTACCGCGAATATTTTTTGATATATATTTTTCGTACAGGCTACATAAATATTTTCTACTCCCGTTCTTAAAATGTATCTTAACAATTAACGTAATGGTTTTCATGGCTCTGAGCAACATCTTCATTTTGGACATACATAATGTCAAATTCAAATTGTGACAAATTTACTAATATTATTAGTGTATATAAATTAATTAGTACTTTGAGTGTATTGTATGCATACACAACACAATTTATTTAAAATGTACATACACACAATTTAATTAATTTATACACACCAATAACATTTGTAAATTTGTCACATGTTAAAATTTAATAAGGTTTCTTGAAATCGGGTATCAAGCTGTTGATGCTCAAGTGCATCAAATGATCGGTTGTTCACATTAAATAAATGTACATATGCAATGCTGGTGGCATTGCAGTATGCATGCTATTACCTTCGTTAGATTAATAATAAAAACCAGTCGCTCGGATTAAGAACTATTTTTATTAAGCGCTGTATTAGAACAAAAATATTACCAAGCGAAATTGTCTATTTTACGAAGAAGATTTCTTGAATAAAAATATGATGTAACGTTTTGACACAAATAATAATTTTTACATACCTAGTCTCATTTTTAATTAGGGCTGATAGATGGTCTCGGTAAAATGAGCAATGGTAACATGTCAACATAATATAAATATGATGTTATTTAAATTATTATGTAAAAGATCAAAATGTATTTTATATCAAATTTATGACGTGTCACAATATCTGTTTTATATGGTCATAAATTCTTATTAACTAATTTGTTAATTCACTTGTTAATAAATTTATGGTCGTATTTAGTATAAGATTCGGTTATGAAACAAGAACTTGTGGTAATTAACACGTTGGGTCTTACTAGCGTAGCCACAAAAGCATTCTCTTAAATTGCTATCCAATTACAGATCTGTAGCTTGTAAATTCTATAAATGTATGACTCATAAATTTGAATAATTCCTTGCAACTGTTAATAAAATATTTTGTAATAAAAATGTAAAAATAAGTGCCATAGCTTTTCATTAGGTCTATTCGTTTCGCTACTTTGCGTCTACGGTTTACTGCCGCCGCCATACAAAGTGTATGGGCGCGGCAGTAAACCGTAGATGCAAGGGTGCGAAACGAACAAACCTATTATTTCACTCCGCAGCGTTAAAAAGGTGCAGTTTTTTCACACTTTCATGTATTAAAAAAGACATACTTTATAAACCCAATTTAGCGAATAAAAAATTGTATGCAACTCGTGAGTAAATTATATCTTTTTTCACGTGAAGGAAAATTTGCCAAACCTTCTCCTACTCACTTGTTACATAAATAACTATTATGATATGTGTTAAAAGTTACATTTTATTTTGTG
>OY720453.1:29805123-29820123 GCA_963082715.1 Harpalus rubripes | reverse complement strand
AAAAATATTGCATCTACATTACAGCATAAATTGACAAAATTATACACACGTCAATTGTACGATATTTTTCTTAATTTACACTTCAAGAGGTGGAACAATGGGGCCTTAGACTTATACAGGCTTAGTCACGAGAGAGTTACTTTGAAAGTCTGTTTGTTTGCATCCCAAAGTACTAATGACCACAGACTCTTAATAAAGTATTTAATTTTATTATGTCAATATGACAGGAACATCACTAGACAGGCAAAGCAATCGTGGATTAAAAAGTCCATTTTTTTAAGAGAGGAAGCTAGACTCTGTTGTAAATTGTATTTCGGGTTGCAAACAAACGGACTTTGAAAGCAACTCTTTCTTGACTAACCCTGTAGTTTGAGTTATAAAGTTTTTAGTATGGAAAGGTCATGTTATGAATTCTATTTATTTCGCACTTATAATAACTTGTAAAATCGAATATGAAGTTTTATAAATAGTGCTCATCTGGTAGTGATAGCCATGGTATTGAAACAAAATTTGAAATAATAGCATATTGTTTGAACTTTCAGAAATTCGATTTTACAAAACATGCAAAATAAAATCTGTTTACTGATTTAGAGGTAGAATTCAATTATCTGTAACTTTTAATTAACAATCAAAAACAGATCATCGAAACATATAATATATAATCATATAAAACTGTTCCTCTGTTTCGGGATTGGAATGTCATATTCTAGCTCGGATATTATATGATGTTATAAGAAGCTTCATTCTTAAATGTTTTTTGGTGACATTCTATTATTTTGGATTGATATGACATATGACCGGTGGCTGCATTAAATATACAAAATATCTAGGTAACGGACAATAAAAAACCATTCACTGTCACCAATCTAACTATTATGTCAAAAATATCCCTTAATGGAAATTGTTAACTATGGAAAGCTAATCGTGCGAGAATAGGTTACAACCTATAATTTGTGCAAATTTTATTACCTATTTCATTTTTTATTAACTAATTTTTTTCAAGCAATTTCTAATTTGTTACAAAATATTAAAAAGATTATTTTTTGACATTTCTTAAAACCAATGAAGTGTTTCCTTTTTTGTCACATGTCTGCGTTTTAACCAATCATATTATTATTATTATTATTATTATTATTATTATTATTATTATTATTATTATTATTATTATTATTATTATTATTATTATTATTATTATTATTATTATTATTATTATTATTATTATTATTATTATTATTATTATTATTACTATTATTATAATTATAATTATTATTATTATTATTATTATTATTATTATTATTATTATTATTATTCTGAGAGTAAAGCTCTAGAGATTATTCCCGGGAATAATCTATGTAGGTTTTGTTTTTGTTGACAAATGTCATATAGTTATCAACACATAAGTAAATTGAGCGAAAAAGATAGGATTTTGTGTCGTTTCCGATTATGAAATAAAAATTATATTTATTTTGCCTTGTAAAAGTTGTGTTCTAGTTGTCGAAACAGACTTGCCAACTGGGCCATGTAAATGAATAAAGCTAGTTAATGCCCGTATCACACAAGCGGGTTTTGAAGCAAGTGGCGGGTGCAGGGGCGTGTCCGGGTGACTCCTCGGCTAATAGGAGCGCGGCAGCTAGCGGCTGCGGTTGCGGGTGAAGGAATAGCCGACAGGCTATTTTTTCACCCGCCAACCGCACCCGTAGCCAATAACAAAATCCGATACTGTCACGTGACTGCCTTGCTTTGATGGTGCTATACTTTTTTTCTGTGAGGGTACAGCATTTAACTCCTAACTTATCCATTGTTTTTTTATGACTTCACCGCTGTCTCAAACTGTTCTCGCCTCGATTAAAAACGTCAAGACGAATAAACAGTGGGCGGTGTGGCGGAGCGGGAGTGGCAACCGCACCGCACAGTAAGATCCCAAGAACCGTCACCCGCACCCGAACTAGGGTTTCACGGGCTTGGCTTGAAGCTTGAAAGCTTGGCTTATCTTGGCTTGAAAAAGCTTGAAAAATCAAGCCAAGCCTGCCGTTCAAAAAAGCTTGACTTTTCAAGCCAAGCCAAGCTTCTATTCCACCAAGCCCAAGCCAAACCAAGCCTAACATTTAAAAAAGCTTGAATTTTCAAGCCAACCCAAGCCTATGACTGTCAAGTAGCTTGGTTGAAAACAAGCTTTTTCAAGCTTTTCTTAAGAAATGTTGTCGAGGCCGACAAAACCGTAATTTTATGGTGATAACGTCGTTTCTCACTGCTTCGGCACGTTTTTGCGAACTTCTAAGAATTGGAGTTTCCAAAAGGACCAGCCTTCATTACCTGCCAGTCCAGTATGCTTCAAAACTTTGTAAATAGGACACTATACCCTTCATCATTCTTATTATGCACAGACCACTTATTTTCTCAATCTTAACCAACTATCTGTTTTAACTATAGAGTGATGGGAAGATAGGTGCAGTTTGATCTTGTTGTTTGTTTGGATAATATCGGAATATTATCCAATCAAAATAGATATAGATAGAATATAATCAATATTCATTTAAATTTTAACTAACTTGATTTTAAATACCAAGCATCAAGCTTCAACACATAATATTTATTACTCGTATTTATTGCAATGCTACAAATAGATAATTTTGCTGCAGAATAAAAATTATAAGAAATAATAATATACTCTACACCGTAAGGTAAATTGAGTGACAGACTACATAAATCATGATAATTATTGCATTTTAAAGTTTTATTTTGTACAATGTTTTGTTATTCTGGTATTTCCGAATCATAGAGACGGGACAATTTCTGTTTTTGTATATGTATATATTTATATTCAAAGATTTTCAATGCTATTTTTAGCTCAACCCCTAATGTACCCCTAATAAACCGTAACAGGTGTAATAGACAATAACAATGTACCGACAAAGAGAGCATTCTCTTTTAAATATTACCTTGATACAAGTTTTCATTGATCCAAAAATATGTGTTAATAAATAAGCAAATAAATATATAATCTCGGCTTATTACCTAGTTCTGGAGGTTTTTAATTTGCTTTTATTCACAAATTTCAGTAATAACGACATATTCGTATCGTTAAGCATATTAACTTTTGTATTATTTGAATTTGCACATGATTACTTTAATTATATTTATGTATTTAATTTACATGATTCTATACTCAAAAATCAGTAGAAATTTCATAGGAAGAGGCGAGTAGGTATTTGTCACGAACAAACAAAATTTCGTGGAAATTTCCATCTGTAGGGTTTTATGATTTCCAGATGTATTTCAAGTAGGTATAAAAGGTCAGTCTCAGGTCATTTCCATCCCATTGTACATTCCAAAATATTTATGTATTTATTTGAACACTGTTATTGCGTATTTGGTGTCTTGAGTTTTTTTTTTTTTGTTTATATAGGGTGCATATGAACTAAATAGTATGACAAACTTTAACAGTAGGGAGGACATTTCGAGTTTTTAGTTAAAATACAATACAATAAAGTCCAACTAATGCATATGCCTACTTGAATAAATGCAGTCAACGAAAATAATAAAAGAAACATGAAAATTGAAGGGTAAATATTTAATAAAAGATAATATATTTATGCTGATTGTGTACTCTTAAAAATAAAATAAATGAATAAAATATACATTTCAATATTTTTATATTTTAATAATTACAAAGAAAAAACACTTGGTGTAAGTTTCAGAAATTTTATTTTATCGTTTTGTTTATCTTTATGCATAAAAAGATATTTTTCAATTGTACCACAATAAATTTATGTAAAACAAAACGTGATTTGTACATTATTACGATACAATCAAACATCGACATAACATCGATATATTGATACATCAATATTCCAATACATCGATATATCGATATATTTAATTAAATTCACATCGAATATTTATATTAAAATCTTGATACCGAACAACTACTACTGGTTTTCAAGACCTATATACCTACTGTGCGCATGAGCATTTATAAAGCTTGAAAGCTTGAAAAAGCTTGAAATAGCTTGAAAAGGCTTGAAAAAGCTTGATAAAGCTTGAAAATCAAACCAAGCCTAAAATAATTAAAGCTTGAAGTTTTCAAGCCAAGCCAAGCTCTGTTTCCATCAAGCCCAAGCCAAGCCAAGCCTAACATTAAAAAAAGCTTGAAGTTTCAAGCCAAGCCAAGCTTTTTTATTTCAAGCCAAGTAGCTTGGCTTGGTGAATCCCTAACCCGAACCCGCACCCGCCAACCGCTTCGAAACCCCCTAGTGTGATACGGGCTTAATAACGAAAGTACGTGGCTATTTGAAACAAATTTCTGCATAAAAAATAATCTAATTAAATATAATTCGAGAATTCAATAAATTAGAAAATAATTCTCCAGTTTCTTTTTCAAACTTGTTGCCATTTGGCAATAGCCATTCAAGCCCTAAAATCTGTCAAATTATTTTCAATTTATTGACACTCTCTTGTTATATTATTACTGAAAATAAATAATAAAATAATTGCTATAGCGAATTCAGACAGATGAAATGTCAAACATTTGTTTGTCTTTTTGTTAAGATACCATCGCTATTGATATTTAATTAATTTATGTTATACTGAATCGTAAATTTCTTATTACAGAGCTTTGTGTCTAGTGGAACAGAAAGTTTGTATGAGCTCCGCCAGTAAAAAAATTACGGGCTGTTAAAACCATAGCATAACATGTATACAGATTTATTTATTCATTATTTCGCTTCGCCATATGTTTCCAAATACTATTTCGATCAAATATTTTAATATATTGTGTCGCAGGTTACCATATTTATTATTTCAAATTATTTACGATTCAGTATATCATAAAACATTGTACAATGCTCATCCGTTACTCGAAATTTACGTGCTTGCACGAATAGCAACCTCGCTTCTCTCGCTCGTTAGGTACCGTGCACGAGGTCCGTGAAGTTGGCGTATTCATAGTAAAACAATTAATTTCTTTTATATCTATAATTTTGTGCTCATTTTGTGCTATTTATTGCTGTATTGTTCTAATTTTGTGCTCATCTCCTTTAATTGTTATAAACAAAATAAAATGAATACGCCAACTTCACGCTTGCGTATTCATAGTGAAAAATTTATTTTTATTTATAGCTATAATTTTGTGCTCATTTTGTGCTATTTATTGCTGTATTAATCAAATTTTGTGCTCATCTCCTTCAATTGTTATGAACAAAATAAAATAAATACGCCAACTTCACGCTTGCGTATTCATAGTGAAAAATTAATTTTTATTTATAGCTATAATTTTGTGCCCATTTTGTGCTATTTATTGCTATATTGCCCAAATTTTGTGCTCTTCTGCTTCAATTGTTATAAACAAAATAAAATAAATACACCAACTTCACGCTTGCGTATTCATAGTGAAAAATTAATTTTTATTTATAGCGATAATTTTGTGCCCATTTTGTACTATTTATTGCTGTATTGCCCAAATTTTGTGCTCATCTCCTTCAATTGTTATAAACAAAATAAAATAAATACGCCAACTTCACGCTTGCGTATTCAAAGTGGAAAATTTAATTTTTTTAATAGCTATAATTTTGTGCTCATTTTGTGCTATTTATTACTGTATTACTCAAATTTTGTGCTCATCTCCTTCAATTGTTATAGACAAAATAAAATGAATACGCCAACTTCACACATGCGTATTCATAGTGAAAAATTAAATTTTTTTATAGCTATAATTTTGTGCCTTTTATTGCTGTATTGTTCTAAATGTAACCATTATTATATTCTATGTGATAGATACAATTCATTTTATGACTTTCTAGCTCAATACATTTTATTGTAAACTTTTAACTTATAATTTACTCACTATAACATATCAAGGGCGATCAGATAATAAGTATTTTTACCTCCCGCTACCCTTGGTAAGGGAGGTATAGGGATCGTGCTAAAAATCGCATATCGAGATTTTGGTAAATGAGCACGTTTTTAGGTCCCTAGAATCCAATTTTAACATTTTCACGATGATATCTGTGTATATGTGTGTGTGGATCCTCCACTCTAACTAAAATACTATCATTCAGAAAATTTTGAAACTACATATATATTTTTTAACAGTAATAGCTTGGTTTTCAAGCTTTCTAGTGAGTAGAAAAATAAAAATATAGAGATTTGTACAGGACGAAGGGGGACACAATTCTATTGGGAGGCATGGTAATAAAGTTATGTATTTTTAAATAACCATTATGCACTTTTTAGTTCATCAGAGGAGAATTTTTCTATTGATATCAATATTGTATTACTATTACATAACAATTTTTCCGAAAAGAGTAGCTTTGAACTTTTGTTAATGTACAGTAATAATATTAACATGGTCTTCTAATAGGACAACTTTAGTCTAATTTAACCGACTTCGTATCTGTTATACATCTCCATGTTAGAAGAGTTATCCTGGATATATATATATATATATATATATATATATATATATATATATATATATATATATATATATATATATATTGCCATTTAAAAATATATAACTTTGTTTTCATTTTTCATATTTTCAACATCAACATTTTCAACATCATAACTACTAGTAAAATATAATATTTTTATGTCATTTGGGTCCATTAGATAAAGAATTATTCTATATCAACGATATAAATGTTGCATGGGGTTGTATAAAAATGAGATATGTGACCATATTCGAATTTCAATATATGTCATAAAATATATTAAAAAAACACTATAGCTTCTCATTGTAATAAAAACTAAACATTAATTTGTAACAATATTGTTATTAACAATATGTTTGGGAGAAGGGATATACCGTAAGCATGTTAGAATCGTGAAAGAAGACAGACAGACTGCAGGAAGGAAAAAGACAGTTATTGATCAGCCGATCAGCGTCCCGATTATGTTGTGGTAGGTGTGGCAGGGCGTGGCACGGCCACAGCTGGCTAAAACTATCTCTTTCCCTCGCAGTCTGTACGTCTTATTCCACGCTTCTACCATGCTCACGGCACAAATCCCTTCCCCAAATTTTAAATAATTATTTTCTTGTAAAGTACGAATAATTAATCGATTTAAAAAAATACTGGTATTTTATTTTTCGATTTACTATCATATTATGTAGAAATAAAAATTTTATCACACCGCATTACTTCGAGAAAAATGATATTCAACATTAGAAAAAATAATGTTACAATATAAAAGTAAGCTATGTAATAAACAAATACAAACAAATTTAATGACACAGTTGAAAATAGTTTTGTTTAGTCGATCACATTGATATTTTGGATAATAAGAAATTAATGGGGTCTCTAGGCCGCGTGCCTGTGTGTGCCGTCGTGAATCTGACAAACCGGGTTCGATCCCGATTTTATTTCTCCTGGTACAGTTAGGTTAGGTTAGGTACCTTAAATAATTATAAACGTAAAATATAATTTGCCGTCAACAAGACTATTGGATATTACACGGTTTTTTATTTCACTGTTCATTTATTTTGAATAATTAATTAAGAATTTTCTGAAATGTTATCGGGTGAATTGTGGAGAGAGGTTGCGTAATTTATAGTTCTTCTAATAATGTTAATAGCGGTGAATTGTGAATGTTCACATTACCTGACCTACCTTCACAATTCACCCCTTATAAACATTCTAGGAAAAGCTGTAAATTAGACAACCTCCCTTCACAATTCACCTAACAACATTGCAAGGGGCCCCCCGAACTTGTAACTGGCTTCTAATATTTTCTCGTCGTTACATTGATTTACTTTACCCTTCTGATAACATCATTGCATTAGTTGTTTTGTTCTTTACGACAAAAACCGCATATTGCATTATTTTTATTCTGTATTATGCTCGGTATTATGCCAGAAATTGTTTGCGTTGCGATTCACATTCACTCTGGAATGTTTTTTATTTTATTCCATGTTTATTTTTCAATGTGTCTACACTAAGTAAGTATGTAACTACCGCGAATTATTATTTCAAATTAAATTATATATTCATACAATTTTCGAACACCGTAACTTTTTACCACTCGTGTTTTCGAACACAGTCAGTAGATGCAGTATTTACCGGTAGAATTTTCGTAAATGCCTATGTATTTTCTATAAAATCCATAGAGAGTTCCTTGCAAAAGATTCTAAACTTCTTGTATGTACATTACCTTTCGACAGTTGTATGTATTTTACACAAATTTCATACAGAGGTTTCGAGTAAAATTATAACACAAACTACGAATATGTCAATTGACACTGACATCTTTCAATCAGAATTTTCTTAATATAGCAGCTGTTTCTAGCATAGCTAGCTAATTTATGAAATTTTATTTCTTTATAATTTTATAACTCTATATCTATTTAATATGAAGTGTAAAATGCAGTCAAATTGTATAGAGAATATATTGTTCTTTAATATTTATAGTAACATTAAGTGTGAAAAAATGACATTTAACATCGTTAAAACTGTTAAAATCTTCAAATGAGGGTACTTCCGGTTGATCAATTATAACCAAAATCTAATCAGCTCTTCATATGGATGCAGCAAAGAGGAATACGAAAGAATTATAATTTTTGGAATTGTAGTATTAGAGTTATCGTAGACGAAAATTTTGTTACACACACACCCACACGCGCACACACACAGACACACACATACACACACAGACACACACACATACACACACACACACACACACATACACACACACACACACAGACACACACACACATACACACACATACACACACACAGCCACACCCACACACATACACACACGCACACACGCACGAACGCACGCACGCACGCGCGCACACACACACACACACAGACATCATCGTAAAAATAGTAAAATTGTATTCTCTGGACGTTAAAACGCGCTTATTCATTAAAAACTCACCACCGATTTTTTTGACCAAAGACAATACATTCCATACCTAAAGGTGACAGAAGGTAAAAAGAAGACAAGTGTCATGGCTATTGCCACTAATAAACCTGTATATTGTCAATATTTTTGTATTAATTAATTTTGAAATAAGTCAATAATTGAAAGAGTGATTCATAATTTTTTAATTTTTTTAAGCTACTTTCAAACTAGACTGACTATAATTCTGAAATGGATAGTAGGTTATTTTCGATGAAATTGACAGTATGTGGGATCACTACTAACTTACATTAGTTTAAGAAAATATAAAGATATATGGCGAGATGTATCATTCCAATCAAACAAATCAACGCTGATAGTCAAATGCCCCTAACTTTTAAATCATTGGTTCAACATTTTAAATATTTCATGTGATATATTTGAAAATAATTACTTTTCTCCGAAACGTAAATAGACTTTATTGTTATTATACAATTTATATTTTGTCTATAAAAATTAAAGAAATAACAAATATGCACTTTTATTAAACTTGAAACATAAAAATTCGTTTTCTTGATTCAGTACGTATTTGAAAAATAAAATATTAGCAAACTTTTATTTTTATCTGTCAAACTATTTTTATTTGTAATTTTTGTATAAGTGAACAATTATCTATTAATTTAAATAAATAATTGTTTTAGATGCAGCTCTATAAACAATATCCAATAATAAATACATATTAAAAAACAAAAAGAAAAATTGACACACATTTAAAAAATCGTTGAATTTAATGAGCTTTGACAAAAAAAATATCTGAAAAGCGCGATCACACCCCTACAACAGTCACTTTGGTACTGGCTAAGAAAATAGTAACGCCTAACTCGACATTTTTTTTTGTGGGGTAAACTATTCCAAGCCTACCCACCAGCTAGCTCGCTTCTCACCAACTCAAAAGACACTAGACGGGTATGGTCTTAACAGCACATAAGATCCACGTCTTTTCTCCATTATATACTCGTAAATAAAGAATATCTTATTGTTGTCATAATAAACATGTAAAACATAAAACAGCACAAAATGAGCACAAAATTATGGCTATAAAAAAATAAATTATCACTATGAATACGCAAGCGTGAAGTTGGCATATTCATTTTATTTTGTTTATAACAATTGAAGGAGATGAACACAAAATTTGGGCAATACAGCAATAAATAGCACTAAATGAGCACAAAATTATAGCTATTAAAACATTAAATTTTTCACTATGAATACGCAAGCGTGAAGTTGGCGTATTCATTTTATTTTGTTTATAACAATTGAAGGAGATGAGCACAAAATTTGAGTAATGCAGCAATAAATAGCACAAAATGAGCACAAAATTATAGCTATAAATAAAAATTAATTTTTCACTATGAATACGCAAGCGTCAAGTTGGCGTATTCATTTTATTTTGTTTATAACAATTGAAGGAGATGAGCACAAAATTTGGGCAATACAGCAATAAATAGCACAAAATGAACACAAAATTATAGCTATAAATAAAAATTAATTTTTCACTATGAATACGCAAGCGTGAAGTTGGCGTATTCATTTTATTTTGTTTACAACAATTGAAGGAGATGAGCACAAAATTTGAGTAATGCAGCAATAAATAGCACAAAATGAGCACAAAATTATAGCTATAAATAAAAATTAATTTTTCACTATGAATACGCAAGCGTCAAGTTGGCGTATTCATTTTATTTTATTTATAACAATTGAAGGAGATGAGCACAAAATTTGAGTCATACAGCAATAAATAGCACAAAATGAGCACAAAATTATCGCTATAAATAAAAATTAATTTTTCACTATGAATACGCAAGCGTGAAGTTGGCGTATTCATTTTATTTTGTTTATAACAATTAAAGGAGATGAGCACAAAATTAGAACAATACAGCAATAAATAGCACAAAATGAGCACAAAATTATAGATATAAAAGAAATTAATTGTTTTACTATGAATACGCCAACTTCACGGACCTCCGTGCACGCCCATAAAGTTCTGAGTAATGATCTTGCATTGTAAATTACTACGTAATTACATGTATTTGGTATCATTTGATTCAGACATTTTTTTATCTTTCTATTGATACCAAACCATTTTTGACAATTGAAACGGGGAGCAACGGTCTGCGAAAAACGATTTTCTGAGTTAAAGAGCTGTGTTCGGGTTTAAAGAATTCACCCTGTTTATTATATATATATATATATATATATATATATATATATATATATATATATATATATATATATATATATATATATATATATATATATATATATTTGCAGTCAAATAAGTATGAACTGGAAATTTCTACATTGTTGCCAATTCAAATAGGCAATGTTTAAAATACTAAGTTATGAAGAAGCGGTAACACAGAAGGTCAAGGGACAGAGTGCGGAAACGGGACAATTTGAGCATCATTCATACTCATTTGACGGCGAGTATAGCAATTTAAATAACGACGATAATATACTGTGTTTGAATTGGTGCCAAATTAAACGCATTTTAGGTTTTAAGCAATGACAGAATTAGAAAGATATTTTTTTTTTAGTATTTCTTATGTAACTACAAAAATAAATATGCATATGTTAAAATGATCTACGCAGTAATGAAACTGATTTTATAAATGGTTTTATTTGAAATCGTAACTAAAGAGCACAAAAATCGTCATTAAATGTTTCGATATCGACACTAAAGTAATTCATTATACGATGATTTCATGCAAATGCAGTGTTGCAATTGATAATTATTGTATTTGTAAGATAATTTGGGCAGGTTTACGATGTACAATAGTAAATTTGTACGTAAAATGACAAAAAAATATATGCAAAAAGAACGAACTAAATAATTCCGATGACGAAGTTTGAGGTAAACACATAATTTTGAGTGTTTTGCGATAACTTCAATGTTCGCGATTAGCAACATTGGCTGTGAGACTTACAGATATGTAACCATAACCTATAAAAATAAAAATTTCTTTTTTTTTCACAAGTTTTAGTCCTAGGCAAATAAATTCTGCATTCGTGATAAAAAGTACACTCATACATAAATAACTATTATGTTTACTTGAGACAACCATTTCATTCTTCTTTCTTCGTTTTGAGGCACTACTAAAACTATTTTCTTACTATTATTACAAGGCGAGGGCAAGAACAATAACAAATTAATAACTTTTTATAAACTTTTCTTATAGTTTCAACAATATTTCAACTCTGTTATCTTTGTTAGGCAAAATTCTGTTTAGAAATAACTAACCACCTGTTTAGTCTAGATGTCAATACTCTAGACTCTTATTTGTTGATAACTAAATCTAGAAGTTATTGCAAGCCTTCGTGCAAAATTGATATTTGGTCATGGTTGCCTTACACCATGTAGTCTGCCACCCCCTCAGATATTCTCTCACGAAGATGATAATGACTTTAGTTTTGAGTTAGTCGGTATTAGAACACGTGTCAACAAGACATGTAGTGGGGTTTGTAAGTACTCTTATAAACATGTGAGTTTGAGTTTTGGCTCACGTTCTGGATAACGCTAGCTTTTTGATGTAAAGATTGCACCGGCATCTTTAGGACTTACTTATGTTTAGTTTATTTAATAATAATAAGTTTAGTGTAGTTTTAAATATTAATTAAGTATTATGTGAAAGTAAATAAATTGGCAGAAATCCAAAGAATGCCCTTATCCATAAAAAAGTGTTCATCTCGAATAAATATCCAGCTGTAAGCGTATGTGTTCCTCCTCAACAAAGCGGTGGTAGTCCAGTCCTCCTTTAGTCAGTTAAACTGGTCATCGTTTGGAAAAACAGTAAGATAAAGAGCTTCACTTTTTTACAACCATGTTTCATTCTTTTAAAAACAAAATTCAGTAATATGGATAGAAGTTAAAAGTAGTAGCTAGTACATAGTCGACAGCTGTCACTCGATCAAATTCTGTCGCCATCAAATGTAAGCCACTCCCTCATTGGTGTAAATTTTGCCGACATCATCAGACAAAAGGAAAAGCGGCAATTTAATCATTTATATTTTCAAAGAATTTTCACATTCGATTAGAGCAAAGAAAAACATCATGCAAGACTTCATTACTGTAATTTTTTTGTCCAATAAATCGTAGTTCTTTCGCATTTAATATAAGATTTGATTAATATTACTGCACAATGTCATGTACCGAAATGAGATTGGTTCCAGAGCTGTCATTGTCATTATAAACGCAAAACAAGATTAAATATTAATTGTATTAATACATTATGCTCTCGCCTTCGCCTTCGCCTTTCTATTCAAAGTAAACCACTAGACAACAACAAATCCCAACTACATAGATCAAAGCTAGTTTGGGGAATTAACTATAATTGACGTAGTCGTAGTCGCAGTCGGTAGTGTTGAGTTTTATGCTAGGAAATCAGGATTGTAATGTGCACAATTAAGATGTTGAAATGGGCGGTCGCTAGTTAACCTCACCTCAAAGGTGCTCATGGAATAATTGGCCCCTGGGTGACAATACTACTGCATGGATTTACATGAAAATTACATTCACGACACTAACATTTGTGTTTCTGCTGTAATTACATCGCCTTACTTTTGTATCAAGATTCATTTGTTAAGTTTAGACGTTTTGTTAATGCACCTCTTTGAATAAAATTACAATAAAACTAGATAAAATAATGTCCCTTAAATTATCTTTTTAAACTACAACTCTTCTAAAGTAAAATATTTGCAGTATTATTTACTTTATTACTTCTAACTTATATTTTTACATTTGTTTATTGTTCATAGCACAGAGTGCAGCCGTGTTGCGCCCGTTTTTGTTCGCTAAACGGACCCAGTGCGGCAGTGTATAATAGGGAGGTTTTGCATAACGTACGAGAAGATTTCGTCAACGTAACGTTAAATCTTTTATAACGGACGTACAAAATTGCGAGTTTTCTAAAAATTCAGATTTTTCACAACCTACGTTGTGTTTGACGTTTAAATGACAGTCGTTTAAATAACTTTTATTTTCATCGTATTTTGGTAAAGAAATCAAAAATTAATGGAAGAAGTGTATCATACTTGATAAATAGCTTTTTTGCACGATCGGTGATTTTTTTAATGTTTACCGATAGTGTTTCCAAGACAGTAAGTTTTATTTACAAATTAAGGAACAATAAGTGATGTGAATCACATTGGTAAGTGATGTACTTCACTTACCGTTGAAGAGGCGAGACGGTAATAGCTATTAACATACCTAGGAATGTTATGAGTATGAGTATTATAACTGCCGCAGATGTCGGTTTGCAGATATCTAAGGCTTGTTATGATTCATAACATCCGTGGTTTGTTCAATAGTTTATCGGTTTCAAAAAATGAAGACATTATTATTAAATATTATTTTTTGAACTTTTTTATTAACACAGCTTTCACAATGCTATGATAAACAGAACAACTATTTTGACATATATCAATATGACAAATATTTAAGTTAAGTGCTTTATTCATCATGTGTATTATTTTAGAATAAAGTAAACCGTTCTAAGAAAGATGCACTAACATTATCTGTGTGTATAATGGACAGCATTATATTTTCATTTTATTTTATTTTCATTTTGTAGACTGTTGTTGACAAGTCTGTATTGTAATAATATTATCGTGTAGATACAGTTATTACTTAGTTACTAGCCTACTTTTGTACATGTAAACATAATTGTCCATAAATATTTCATGTTGCACGCCTACGCATATGAAATGCAATGAAATTATCTGCAAGTAACATTATATCAAACGGCTCACAAATGACCTTGAATAGTCAACTTTCGTGAATAATAGTTTATGCAAAAACTCCCAACTTTAACTGGGCGAGACGGCTGCGCGATGAATAAATGGGCGAAAGCTAAGTGAGCGATGGATAAGTGGACGAAAGCTAAATGGACGTCGGACATTTGGGCAATATCTTATCTTTAACAGAATCTGAGTGGTAGATGAAAAAATGAAAATTTAGGGAAAGCGTTGACAAAAATTATTTAAAAAATCATTGATAATTTACTTCTCTCAATGCGACGACGAATTTAAACTGTTATAAATAGTAAAACTTCTTTAGACCGACTATTAATTATGTAATATTGTTTACTTTTTTGAGAA